>LBNU01022221.1:101716-123891 GCA_014162995.1 Artemisia annua | reverse complement strand
CGTGGACGTAGGGCAAGGACAAGTGAGGTCCTTGTAGCCGAACCACGATAAACAATCGTGTTGTGGTTTGATCGTTCTATCTCTTTACTTGCATGCTTTATATATATTATGTTGTGTTCACATATTATCTTTGAGTTGGTTAAAGTATTTCCATTCATATAATAAAGCAAAACGTCAAGTATATCTTTGATTAAAACGGGTAATTTGTAAAAGATAATTAACGTAAAAAGCGGTAAACTATTCAACCCCCCTTCTAGTTTTCCACAAAAAGTATTAATCACTGTCCGTATCATGAGAAACCACTTCCCAATCTTCTTCATCGATAGAGATATCAAAAGCATCCTCTCCATTAAGTTTACCATCAATATCAACCATATAGTCCAACATGTCATCGTGACTCATGTTATGTTTGTGTATCAACTTTTTGTCAAGTTCATCGTTCTCGGCTCTATGCGTGTATTTAGGATCCACTGTGTAAATCAAACAGAAAAAACAATAAAAATTATTTCAAAGTAACACCATACATAAATCATATATAAATATAGATGTGTGTATATAATTTTGTAAATTATTTTAATTTTTTTTCAACTACTAACCTGTTGAGTAGTCTTCAATGACAATGTCATCAGGGATAATATACTTGGGTTTATTTTCTTTTAACGGATAACACGGTTCTTCCAAATCATTGATATTTACCCAAACATCATCTTCATTAACCTCAGTTGTTGATGTGTTGTTGTGAATATCATCATCCGCGTCTTCATCCAATAGCATAAATTTATGTTGATAATATAAAGTATAGTCTTGAGATGTTTTTGAACGTTTAAACTTAATTGGTAGATATCTGAGAATCCAAAAACACAAGTTATCAACATGTTACGTGGGATAATATATATCTTTATCGTATAAAAAAGGTGATACATGAGTTTAAATTCATACCAATGGATCATTAAACTGTACCTTGTTATCTATTGATTTTACTTCAACGTCTTTGCTTGTTTTCTCATCATCAGAGGAACTAATATATATGACTCCAGTATTTTCATTGTTGGGTTTATTGATCAATCTTCGACGTTTTCTTGTCATCTCTTCAAACTGACAGGGCGTTTAATTATTCAGACTATTTTTTTTTTGCGTCTATTCTTAAAAAAATGTAACAAAATAATGTTACCTCGAGTCTGTCTTCATCAACAACGGGTGTTACTTTTTTCAGCAAATCATTAGGGTTAGGCTGCAATCAGGATAAACTTTTAAAGATAATATGTTTCATAGACAATTATTAATAAAAGGTATAACTATTTATTGTACCTTTTCATTGTCAGATAACACAATCAATGGTATATCTTTGTTCACCATATATTTGGCATTAGATTCATAGTCTCCTGTCTAAATTCATTGCATCAAAGTTATGTGAACGTTTAGGGCAATAAACTGAGCATGAGTAATTGAAACAAAGTATGTACCTTCTTTGATCGTTTTCCTGACATTCTTTTGATTTTTAGATATCAATTATGGACGAATTAGTTTATATCCTAAATATGTAAGTATATTTATAGACCTTGTAGGTCATCTAACATAAGATACTGATTTCTTTCCCTATTCAAACTTTAAATATCGTTCAAGAATATTATATCTTTTAAACATATATTTCTGTAATACATGTTGTATATTTTATTTTTAATAATATTTTTTGAGATTTTTTATTTGTTATTGCTATAAGGAATATATATGCTTATACTAAAAAACATTTCATATAACATTGTTGGCAATTCATCTTATAATCAACCTTTTAAAATTGGAGAATTATACATTTATTATGGTTATTTTGAATACACCTTTATAACTTACAAACCCTTCGTTTAACTTTTTTTAGATCCACATGTTATAAACATAATTTTAAATTTGGATAGGTTATACATTATACTATTAGTATAAATTTAGTGTCTATGAAATTATCCCGTGGTTATCCTAACTTGTGTATAAATCTACTATATCTATAATGTTTTATATGGAACCTATGTAAATCTTTAACTTATGTATAAATCTATTATATCTATAAAGTCTCACTACATTATACTATTTATAAATTAACAATTTTAAAGATTTATAAACTTTATATATTGGTTTAATATTTCTTAACATATCGCAATAATAATAATAACATAAAGTATAAGTATACGAAATAAGATGATTAGCCTTAAAGTTAATATTATTTAAAAAAATAAAAATGTTATATTCAGAAAAAACAAAAATAAAGAGGAACAAAGACATTATTGTTTGCAATTAAATTGTTTAATAGTAAATAAAATAAAATATTGCGAATCCATTATTAATTAAAATCATTCGTCTTTATCCAATTTCACTGCCATTATTCTCTTTGCATGGTTTTGTTCTTCATGTTCATCCTCGGTTTCACAATCTGATAAGTCTACAGCTGAGAAGGAACGTTTTTTACTTGCACCGGATGGCTGACCACATGATATGCCATTTTCATTGATCACGGGGTTGTTTTCTTCCTGCATTGTTTACCAAACATCACTTCCATTAAACTTTATTTATTTCAAAACATCTATAGCCGATAAACAAATTTGTGAATATAATGTTTAATACCTCGATGTTCACTTGTTCAGCATTTGGAATGTTAGTCTCAACAACCTACATTAGTACAGCAAGTTTAAGTTGTACAATTCATTAAACTAAACAATGAATGTGTAAAATGTATTAGGAAATTAAATTAAAGAATGATACCTCAAGATCATTATTGAACGTCGTTCTATTTTTATCGATCCCAGCATGTTGATATTCCTCGGACGTTTTTTCTTCACCATGTTCTTCATTGACAGGATGTTGATCATCCGAAAAACATTGCCCTTCTTCGTCGTTTCCCTGTTTCTCATCTTCATCAACTTGTGACCCTTCCTCGTAACCATTGTTGTCACATTCGGCATTTTGTTCTTCATTTTCAAAAAAATCTATTGCATCTGCTACATCATGTTCGTTGTTTCCATGAGGATGATATTCACAATCAGAGCCATCTATATCATCATCTGCAACATTTTCTTCATCATAGTCAGAGTCATGAGGTTCATCATCATCAAAGTATTGTAAAGCATCCCCATGATCCTCAAAGTCAGAACCCTACAGTCAAGTAAAGAAAAATTAAGATAAATAAACTGCAGGGCATATTTTTAAAAAATTATATATGATGTAATTAATTTTAAAATAAAAAATATCAAACCTCCTTGTCGAGGAAACCATTTTTAAAATAGTTTATTGTATCAACATCTTCAGTGACCTTATCAGCCCGATAAATATGACTGTTATTGTTGTGATTAAACTCTGTATATTTGACTTTGAATAGATACTTTCTTCCAATAATTTGATTTAGATCGTCTGAAAAGTATTGCTCAGTATCCATGCCCTGTTCCTCATGCTGTTAGATTTGTCATCTTATGTACGTTGTTATCAAAAATAATAACTTGAGCAGAACCACTTTCGTCGAATATGCGGACAATGATCTTGAACCTTAAAATATAAACAAAGGTAAGTTACTATTATTTAATAATCAGTAGTCAAAGATGTATGGTAATATATTTTAATAAAACATATTTTCTACTTGGAAGCAACTGCATATGTTTCTCCATGCTTCTTGCAGTGCCACAGTTGTTGCCTGTTTCTTGAGCTTGTTGACTTTGAAGCAATTGGCGTCACTCTGGAGCTACACGATTTGCATGTTGTATACGCCCAACCACTATCATATTGTATGCTATGCACCGTTGCATACACGACACAGCACGAATCCTAAATTTGTAAGGAAATATTATCAATAAATTGTGTGTTATCAAAGAACACGTTTTATTTATCAAAAGTCAGACAAAATTTTAAACAACAATTGGGTTCCCTTACCGGTTCAATGTTACGTATCATGCCTACCAATCGTTTTACACATCCTTGCATAAACTCGGCAGGTGTAACAACATGCACACCCTGATAAACCGGCTCAATTTGGAAACGGGACGCGTCATATCCATCTTGTTGTTCATAACTGTATTATTTCAATGTATAAATTTAGATTTAACCCAAATTTCAAAATGCTATTATATGTTAAATTAAAATATCACCTTTCCCGGAAGGATAGTAATTGTGGTATATCCCTATTTATAAAAATCTTGGAACCAAATAAAGCGTTGTGAATTGCTGGCTTATCTGCGTCATGTATAAGATTAGTAAAATAACATTTATATACTTGTATGAGAATCTGAATATAAAAATAGTGTACAAAACGTACTATCCCAGTATTTAACTTTCTCAAGCATTAGTATAAAATCAACGTGACCATGTTCCTCAAACCTTGCCTCATAATCATTCCATAACAACGCCCAATTATCCCAAAACGTACAATCAACTCTGAAAGACCTGTATAATTTGAATAAAAAATATGCTTAGATGTTTACATTATTTAATATTTAGTGAAATAAAATTTAAAATAATTCACTAACTCAGTGTCTTCAATAACAACGGATCTTCGTATTTTCCGACCTCCAGGATTATTAACTTCAACAATATTTCCAATAGCCACGATTGTTCCAACTACATCTATCAAATGAGGAGTATTGTTAGATGAGTCTGAATGGTTAATTAACTTATTAAAAGCCATACAAAATTTGTTTAAAAAGAACACATACCAACACAATCTTGTTCGTGATATTCATTATTTGTATCCAAAATACGTGTGAATGGCTCGTTAATGAAACCAATATAGTTATCATTAATATGTTCAACACGTGTAACGTCGGTCCCCTTGTAAAAGCTAATTTTCCATCTATGTGGTAACAAAGGCAACCTACCACCATTCTCTGCTACTCCAAAATTCGATATAATGTAACATTAACCTTCTTGCAGTAAAGGTTCAAATTTAAACATTAATTCTTTTTTAATGTAAACTTGAATTCGGTCGTCCTGTTAAAACAATTTAAACTATTAAAATGTTTACAAACAATGTATGGATATTTTTTTTTAAACATACTGACAATACCTCTTCATCTTGTAAAACACATTCTAAACTGTATGGATCGTGAGGTTCATTAGCTTTGTGAGGACGCCAGATTGATATGCACCTTCCCCTAATCGCCATGTTTGTAATCATAGGATCGACATCTTTAATTAAAGTTATTCTTCGTTCAACCACACTTGTTCCTGATAAATCGAACACATACTTCAGATGATAGATTTATTCAAATCAATATATATACTAATTAATAATTAAATACAAAACCTCGAGGGGCATATCCAAATGCACTCGCGTTCATGCTGGAGTGTTTTTGTTTATGCAAATACGTCCCTATAAAAAATTAATATATATTTAGTAAATAGCAGTAATTAATTAACAAAGTTAGAGTGAGTCAAATACACAGATTAATGACAAAATTAAGTGTATGAATACCATTGGTGGTAGATCATTCATCATTTGGTTTTTGCTCTGAGATCCTTTTTTACCTATAAATGTATAGAGAATTTAAACGTTGCACGGCCTTTAATACATTACCAATATTATTATTAAACAATACATAATGTTAATGTATTAAAAAATGAAACCTGATGAGTGAGATCCATAATATGAAGTATCAACATCATCTTCTGCCATATATGATAGTTGCTTTCCGTAACCTTTATTCGGATGCTGATTAAATCCTGTCAAGTTTAGAACATGTAATACTTAACACCCGAATTAAAAGCACCATTTATAAATGTTAATCAATTAAAATCATACCTTGTGAAGCAACTGTAAAACTGGGCATATTGCTCTTACTGCTTTTACTTTCAACCCTCATATCATATTTATGCTTTGACACGTTTTTTGCTGTATAGTTTCCTATTGCTGAATTCCCTGGAACATTTTTTCTGGGTATTCTGGATGCTGTTATCAAGACACAATATTATTCATGTGCTTGTAAATTATGATATTTAAATAAGCATAAATAATTTACTTGCGCAACATTATGTCACATAGACAGTCATCATACTGGCAACAATCAAAATGTAAAAGAGTAATACCTTCTAGCTGACTAACAGGAGTGTCATTTGCAAATAAATTTGCATCTAATGTGGCCGATTTTTTTCCGGAAACATTAACTAAGGTTAATAAAAAAAACATATATGTTAAATCACTGCATAATATCAGTAACAAAAAAATTAATATTAACATGTGTGTAACAAAGATAATTAAAACACGATACCTTGAAACTGTCTTGTAGGTGCATCACTCTTTAACCTGGATGAATACATCGCAGAGGTTTTATATCTACTACCCTTAACACCCTCTTGATAGTTGCATGATAGTTGTCTTCGGTGCAGTTGTTTGATTTTTAGAAGAGTCTACAAATGGAAATTTTATGATAAGTACGAATGGATTAAATACATAACAAACTCATCAATTAATAGCAACAGTTGTATAACAAAATTAAAGGATAAATGTTGATTACCAATTCTGATATTCGATGCTATACCTGGATTTGGAATACTCGAATCACTTTTATTTTTAACATCTGTGATTAAAATATGGTAACTTAATTGTATGATTGAGAATACAAAATATTAAGTATTCTTAGGTTTGCAAAACATACCCGACACTCTTTTTGATGGCCTCCCTCTACGTCTGATATTTAAATCATCCGGGTTGTTAATCTCGATTGCTGAATTACTATTTTTTCCTAAAGCCACTAAAAGGCGCAGTTAATAGCGATGGTGGACAATAGACATTGTCAACATAAAAAACAAATATGAACAAATAAAATACCTTGTGACTGTCTTGTTGGTGTTTCACCTTCAAACATGGGCGGAATGGGCGCCGTGATCGTATTGCTTTTATGATCTTTTATTAATGCAACATAAATAAAAATTAATGCCAACACATACAAACATGTCTACAAATAATATAATAAAATATGATTACATTGTCCATCTGTTATTGGTGTGTCATCTTCATACATGGAGTGATTACGCGTTTTTTTCTTCTTCTCATCATCTTTAACAAATTTAAACCAAAAATTATATCAATACAAAAGTGCTTATAGGGAAAATTATAATGACGCAATAAGTAACCATTTTACCTTTAGATTGTCTTGCAGGTGCTCCGCTTCCATTTGTTGATGCCAATACTGATCTTGTTTTATTGTTGGCCCCTTTAATAGCTAAAAAAATACATATATATATATATATATTTAAACTAAATACATTTAACCTAAATTGTTGAGTGGTAATAAAATCGAACCCTACTACTTTACTATTAAAAGGAAACACTAATACCTTGTTGACGAATTGCTGGTGTATCACCTTCAATATTGTTGGACTCAATTTGTGTGTTTTGTTTTTTGGAACCTTTCAAAGTTGTAAACATTAACACATACATATAAGAAAATCCAAAAATCTCAAAATACGTATATAAAATAATTGTCAATTCATATACCTGAAGTATTTTTTTTTAAGATTTTCTTCTCATGTGATGCAGTTTCTTGTGCCTGCTTCCCCTGTGATGCAGTTTCTTGTGGCTGCTTAAACCCTAAAAAATTAAAAACAACACGAATAATAACATCAATTTTATAAATAAATATTACATGACAAATATATGATGCCGAACAATACCTTGCAAAGAATTATCAGCAATTTTGCTTTTATTAGCATTAGAAAGACGTAATGAATGCCTTTGTCGTTGCATCTTTTACTCTCCTTCTGAATATCGTTTGTTGGTTTGAAGATGAACAATCGTATTTGTATATATATACTGCAAAATTAGGTTAATAATATTGAGGATCATGAATATCCGAATCTTTTTTAAATGTTTTAAAATATTTAACAAATTCGTTTCTAAACTTATCACATAAAAAATCTTTCAATATACATCATAAATTAAGGGACATAATATTTTCTCTCAATTATTTGTTAAAAAAGTTTTAAAAAAAAATAATATACCTAAATTGTTTCTAAAATTATACTGGCAGCGATTTTTAATATCAATACATACGTAATTAATGAAAAAAAAATATTTTAAACTTATCAATGAATAAATATTACGTATAATGAATGGACCGCATATTTTATTTTACTTCTGAATATCAATTTTTTATTAATATGAATGATCGAATTTCTATACATATACTGCAAAATTAGGTTAATAATATTGAGGAAAAATCTTTCTATATACATACTAAATTAAGGGACATAATATTTTCCCTAAATTATTTGGTAACAAAATAAAAAAAAAAGAATAATATAACAAAATCGTTTCTAAACTTATCATGTTGTCATTTTTTAAAAAAATTATAAAATTTAAACTTATCAAGGAATAAAATATATATATATATATATATATATATATATATATATATATATATATATATATATATATATATATATATATATATATATATATATATATATATATATATATATACATATATTTATTGATAATATTAGATTTAGTTTGCTAAATCTTTAGCCATTTATTTATTTTGATTTCGATAGTTGATCACAACTAATGGCTTGGCTCAATTGGTTAATACGATATAATTGTATCCTAAACATGCAAGTTCGAATCTTACTATTGTCATTTTTTAAATCCGGATTATAATATTTGAAATTTCAATGTATGACATGGCATGCTTACGTGGCATGTTGCTTATGTGGCAGTCCAGTGGCGTTGTGGTGGAGTTTCGAATAAATATGTGGCATTGATGACGTCATGTACATCCTNATATATATATATATATATATATATATATATATAACATATATATAATAGGATGTACATGATGTCATCAATGCCACATATTTATTCAAAACTACACCTCAACGCCACTGGACCGCCACATAAGCAATATGCCATGTAAGCACGCCACGTAAGCGACATTTTATTTTATTATTTACTTAAATTTTGTATAATCCCGAATTTAATTTAGCCATAAATTAAGCGTGAATGATTTGTTCAAAAAATGCATGGTATTGGATTCGAACCTGGGTTGTGAATAAGTTCTACATATCGTATAACCACTGCACCAACACAATGTTTGGATTTCATTTTGCAACTTATTATATATAAAGCCATCTAATCGTTTTTTAGAATTTTACCCTAATATATCACCAAATCATATAATTTAGGGAACAAATAACGTTTTTTTTTAGATAATTACGATTTACAAAATTTTAACCTAACATATCACCAAATCATTTGGATATTCCGTGGTTTATTAGGAGTTTAGTTTAGAAACGATTTAGTGATATATTTTAAAACGTTTCAAAGACTTTTTGATAAACACACTCCTCAATATTCGTACCCTAATTTTGCAGTATATATACAGAATTGAGTATTCCTCTATAAACATGCGAACGATATACAGAAGCAACATAAAAGATGCGGCGACAGGTGCATTCGTTGCGGCTTTATAATGCTGAAAAAAACCAAAAACATGATAATCCTATGCAAGGTCTTCTCCTACATCCAAAACTTTTGATATATTATTTGTTATAGTGATGTTATAATTCGGGTTGTTTTATAAATTTACAACGTCTAAGCCACCAGAAGAAACTGTGATTTTAGGGATGAATGAATTGCCAATTATTTTAGATACGTGGTTTGATATATTAGCTATTTAGCATATATGTGTGTTTTTTTTTCAGCTGCAACAGGTTCCAAAAAGCAAAACAAACAAATTGAGCCAGTTTTGATAGAAGGTGATATGCCAGTAATGTGTCCACGCGGTATTAATGTTTTCTTTTCATAGTAGATGTATTAAGGTTTGATTTTAATAACAAATTAACACTTTAGTTTAAATATAGGCAGTTTAAAAGTAGGATGGTTACTTATTGCATTTCAAGAACTATGGTGGAGTCTTTTGCGTTGGTTTGGCTGGACAAAAAACAAAGGTACGTCTCCTTTTCTCAAAACCCTAATGATCTTATGTTTATTTTATTTACAACACTATATGTATTGATATTAAGTTTTTCTTTATGTTGTATTAATAAAAGATTTTAAAAACAAGAGTAGAACACCATCTAATCCACCCATCTTTGAAGCTGACACACCAACCAGACATGCACAAGGTAATTTTATGTGTTTGTGTTGTACTTATGTGCGATTTATCTATATATTATTCGCTGCTATTGTTATGATTTTTTGATAGATTTTAAATGATCATTTTTAGTTGGAGAGCATCCATCATCTATTGAATCCCAACATAGTCATGAAAACACTAACATTGATTCTTCAAACATTCAAACTCAAGGTACTGAATAAAGTTAAATATTGGTAGTCATGTATCAATTATTTAATACTGTATTATTTTCGATTATTTCATTTGCAGAAGGGATGTATACTTATTGTCTAAAGTTTCAACTATGGTGGAGGCTTTTCTTTTGGTTTGGCTGTACAAAAAACCAAAGTACGTATCCTTTTCTCAAAATCCTAATGACCTTATATTTATTGTATTTACAACGCTATATGTGTTGATATTAAACGTTCGTTTATGTTGTTTTAAAGAAATATCGTAAAAACAATAGTAGCACACCATCCAATCCGTCCATATTTGAAGCTGACATGGCAACCATACATGCACAAGGTAATTTAATTTGTTTGTCTTGTACTTATGTTGTTGTACGTTTTATCTGTATATTATTCGTTGTTATTATAATGGTTTTTTTATAGAGTTTAAAGGAGCATCTTTAGTTGGGAATCAACCAGTATCTAATGAAGCTCAACATAATCATGAAAACACTAACATTAATTCTTCAAACTTTCAAACTCAAGGTATTGAATAAAGTTAAATATTGGTAGTCATGTATCAATTAGTTTATATTGTAGTATTCTCGATTATTACATTTACATAAGGAATGTTCATTCCAGATATAAATGATTATGAAGAATCAAGAATTGATTTATCTTACACACGTTTGCTTGAGAATCTATGGAATCATGAAGTAGCACCATCATGTGAGGAAGTGGTTGACAGGATTGATGAAAGCATGATGCGTTTAATTCAAGGAGATGAGACTATATATGCATCACCATATTCTTTTTATTGGAACGGCTCAAACACAAATTTAGGTGGTTCAATATATATCACAAATTTCCTAAACCGTATAATGATGTACAATCTTTCACAACATACAATAAAGTTAAAGATTGGTAGTCATGTAATGTTAACTCAAAACATTAATCGAAGAGCATGTCTATGCAATGGTACAATGCTACAAGTGCTAAGGTTGGGAGTCAATGTTATCGAATCTAAGATCATATCTGGTGAAAATGTTGGTTTGATTTGTTGTATTCCACGTGTGCTAATAATCTCTTCACAAACAAAGAATTCCTTCAAATTAGAAAGGAGGCAGTTTCCTTTTAAAGTATGTATATTGTGATGATTATAATTCATTGATTAGAATTTTATTTCATAAAATTAAATGTTTCAGTATTTTATTTATTTAATGTTTTGTGTTGTTAGACAGGTTAACACCCCGTTCTTTATTACACTTAATTGTATCATTTTTAATTTACAAGACATCTTATATAACATATATGTATATATCATCATAATGTATGTTTTAAAAACCATACATATATGTACACATACAAAAATAAATTATTTAAAAAGGTTCATACATATATAAAAAATTTCCAATACAATTTTAACCATAAATAATCATTTAGAAAAACAGGTTCATTGTATGGAATTCAAGTATATTCAATATTTCAACTATAAACTTAAGTTAAAACAAATGCTAATGATAATATCCATTAACATAGTAAATCAAAGTTAAAGAAAATTTAGGTTTTTTCCAGAAAGACAATTGCATCCTATTTTATAATGTGTTTGAAATAAAGGAATTTGCTCAAGCATATTATTATTATTATTATTATTATTATTTACTTATAACACATTTATTTATATTACAAAGACACCATTAAAAAAGAATATATATTAAAAAAAATGATTATTTTCGGGTATACTATGTTTAATGCGAGAATTTATATGCCGTGTTTTTTAAAATATAAGTTTAATTTATAGAAGATATATTTTTGAAAATAAGTTTAGAATGTAAACTTTATAAATCTTTTGGTTCCCAAATTAAAGATAATTGTTTAGTTGAAGATCAACACGAAGTTTCTAGGTCCTTAATCTAATTTGATAGTATATATACTCAATAATATAACCAAACTTGTCACATTAAATATTGCAAATCTATATTCAGACATATATATTACATTATGCAATCTCTCTGTAAGGCTTCCAACACTGTCCGAGCATAAAAACTCTCATACACCTCTCGAAGGTATAATTGTAACCAAAAAATATTTGTTTTGTAGTTATATTCTTATTAATCTGTTTTTACAATTGATTTAATATGTTATAGCATAATCGTTATGTAGTTTATTACAATTGTTGCTTCATAAAAAAGTAATAGCATGCAGAGTAAAAATTCTAAAACTCCTTGACAACAGATTGTTTTGTTAAATAAGTTTAAATGCATTGTCCAAAAAGTGTCTATATACTAAAACATAATTAGAAAGAAAATGGTGAATCAATAAACCTTTTTCAAAACGCATTCCACTAATGAAAATTCTGAGTTTAGTATTTTTGACATTCAGTCAGGTAACATAATATCAGCTATATTATAGACAATAATTGTTATTAGCTCATAAATGTTGTTGTAAAATTCATCTAATGTTTTATTGCATAATTTTAATGATATTGATAATAGATGTTGAACTAAGACGGATCAATAATGATGCTTTCAACCTACTCAAAGAAAGATCTAAAAGCGCACTCGAACTAGAATATCACTTAGAGAACATTGAACGTGCAATGTCTAATGATATGGATTGGCTTAATCCTGAGGGTCATAAAGACATCTACAACGACTCTGAAACCCCTTCACCAGGTATTCTGTTATTAGACAGTGTTCAATTTTTATAAGCCCATCAAGAGTTATTGTTGATATTAGTTTTTAAAATTTTAAATGTTTTTAACATTTTTAATATAATACTTTGAGAATGAAATATTGTTTAATTGACATGAACCATTAATCAACATCCTAACACAAAACACTAATTCATATATCATTGTATGAAATTATGCAGATGGAGAAAAATACAATCATGAATATAATTTTGATGTTGCTAAAGAAGAACATCAACGTTTTCCATTTGAAGATTTAAAAGATAGTGGAATCACACAATTAAGATATGTTTTGCCTCATCCAATGGATCGTGTCTCAAATGATGTTTTTCCACTAATAAAATCATCATCAAATTCAATGAGAAATGAAGGAGTTGTGAAGTATTTCCTACCAATACGATCGATTGATCAGCTTAAGAGGCAAATAAAATTCTTTGAAGAAGAAAATGTACGCGATGAACAGACAATATTGGTATGTGCGGAGGCAATTGACCGACGAAAGAAAAAAATATTAGAGTATCAAGAGAGGATTATAGATATTCAAAAACAAATTTATAATTACAAATGTTTGTAATTTCATTTGTATGCATTAATATTTCTTAATGTGTTTTTTAACATTTAATATTGGTATACAAGGCTTTTAAATTTGATTGTTACAAACAAATGATACTTAAAACATCCAATCTTTATAAATTTTCTAAAAAAATATAGTAAATCTATCTGATTGCATTTTCCAATTAACTCAAACCATTTTTAGATAATGATTAACATACTTTAAACTAAATCACAACAACTTCGTTTAGGTTATCTTTGTTGAGATTTGTTCTATACTTATATTATGTTAAATAATGTATATATACTCGCCGAACAAAAATCGTTCATAACCCTAATTCACAAATCTCTACATCGCATATACAAACTACCATGAAAACACCAAAGACATATATTAGTGAGTTAACAACGGACCTAAATCCATGCACTATTAAAGTTAAAGTGTTAAGAGCTTGGTGTTACAGGGAAGCAAACATGCAAACAACTCATAGACACTTTGAGATGATTGTCGCAGATGAAAAGGTTTTTAATTTTTTCCATTAATTTTTTTCCCTTTTAAGATACGTATGTTAATTAAACTGTCTATTATATTATTATGTTTTTTCAGGGTGACAAGATTCACGTTATCGTAAATAATGGTCGATTAACGTTTCTTGAAAAGTATTTCAAAGAGGATATGGTGGTTCTTTTAAGAAATTTTAGTATTATTCCTAATAACACAAGTTACAAATACACAAAACATCCATACAAGATAAGCTATGATGGAGTTGCAACTGCATGTCGATCAAATACGTTTGATGCCGATGTTAATAAAATTGGATTTTAATTCACCAAGTTCTGTGATATAATATCATTGAATCTAAATATAGAAATCCCTGTTGGTATGTTTTTCAACATATACGAATTTAAATAATGCCTATATTTTAATTTGCAGATTGTCGTAAATCCTTTAATATTAACGTTGTATGTGTTTTAGATATTGAAGGAGAGGTTTTTAGTTGGGGACGTGAACTTAGAGACTACGAAGTTTATGGAAGATGTTACCCATAAAACTTAAAGACACATTGTAATAATAAAATATAGTATTTTCCTTTTCATACATTACTCTATAAGCATGCCTTATAAATTCACTACGTTAAAATTTAGCATTAACAATCTACATTTATCTATTATTTTTCAGGGGCATCAAACTTACATGCTTAGTAATTGGTATAATGGCTGGAGATTTGCTTGATTACATGAAATCTACTAAGAATTGTAATAAGTTCTCGATGAATATATGCAATGCTATAGTTTCTGATGATGGGAAAGGTATATACATATGTTCCATGTTAATTATTTTTTAATCTGAACAAATTATTTTGTTAGAGGATTTAATTGATTATTTAACATACATGCTTTGCAGATCCGCCTATGATATATATTAACCATCAGATTGGGAGCACGTTTGAGATATTCGATTGAGTTTGGGAGCACGTTTAATTGATAAATTAATAATTATTCTATCTTTTGTTTTATGTTATTTGCAAAACTACTAATTGTATGTTTACACATTAAAAAATTATATCCTATTTGATTGTTTTTAAATTGGAATTTCAATGTTATGATGTGAATGGTATTTTTAGAATTTGGTTACATGTATCCTAAATTAAAATTCTATTTGATTTTATACCTATAGTTAACCATATTCATTCAATGAATTCTACAAATATAAAATGTATTTTATTTTAAAAACAAAAAATGTATAAAAACAAATATTAGGTGAATGTTTTGGAAAATCGCAATCCTCATATAACTTTAACATATATTTATTAACCTTGAATACATATTAATATTTTTAATAAAGATACGTATATCGTAAATAAAAATTCAAATAAGTTTAAGAACCTTATCCACTTTTTATGATTAAATAGATGTCAAAGTTACTTCATTCCAACTTCCCATACACAATATTAAAGCATATATTGTTCCTTGCATAAATATTCCGTCTTTCTCGAAAACTACAACTTGCTGACAACAACGAAATATATGTATTAATTTATTAAAATTTAAACCTACGCAAATAATGACAACGTTTAATGAAACTAAATACATGTATTAATAATATAATGAAATTATGAGAAGGGAAGAAAGTAAAAATCTTATTAGTTTATAAATTTAATTAAGACTTTGTAAAAAATAAAAAACGAAAAGAAGTGAATTTCACCTTCTTAAGCTAATTTGATGTTGAACAATTTCAATAAACAACAATTCGGTTAACTCATAATCGTTTAAAATTTTTAAAAGAATTGAAGATATATAAATTTGGGTTGACTCATAATCGTTTTAAATTTTTAAAGGATTCGAGGATATATAAATTTGGTCATATGTTCTATTATAGAGTATGGATATATATGGTATACCGAATTTTGTTACAATTTTTAAAAAAAATCGGTATAAATTATAAATAGACATCTATAACTCTTTTATAATTTCGTTTAACAAAAAATCTTCCAAATGGGTCGTGAGTTTTGCACAATATCAAATTTGTCAAACAAACGCAAACAATGTGATTCTCCACCCAAAAAAGCCTCATCAGAACCGAAAAAAAGGTATTTTCTACCTATAATATATATTGATCAGCTTAGTCGATCAATAAAATTAATGGAAAAAGAAATTGTGTGCAACGAAAAACAAATTTTGGAATGCAAAGAGGCAATTGCTCAGCGGAAGAGAAAAGTATTAGAGTATCAAGAGAGAATAAATGATGTTAACAAGCAAATTGATGGTCATGATTGATTGTAGTTTTTATCATGCACATTAGAATTTGTTAATGTTTTCGTTACATCGGTGAGATCGTCTATTATGTTTGAAACTATTTTTTATTTATTGCTCTGCACCCAGTTTATTGCTTTGCACCCAACTTATGTGTTAAATAGTTGCATCGTTTTATTATTTTAGTTGCTTGATATGTAAAATATTAGATTTATTTAATTAAATGCTTAACAAATATGATAAACCATGTCTTCATTCTCATGAGCATTGTGATTCCAGCAGGTGCAGTTGTGTTGAATTACGTGTAGTCAATGTCGACAAAATCAATATTAGTGAATTGCATGGTAGTCAATGTCGACAAAATCAATATTACAATATGGTAATTAAATAGTGTATGAAGCTACAATATTTGATTCATCAATATATGTACCAAAGCTTTCTTATATTAATAGTAATTTAGCTACTTTCAGTAGCACTTAATTAATCTCTATATGATTTTGTGCTATTGCATTCTATATACGATTTTGTGCTGTTGCATTCAATGTACCATTTTAAAAGTTTACGATATGATGTTGTTCTAATACACTCGGGGACCAAAGGACTGTTTGAGATATCTTATTAAACTACTTAAAGGGTTATTTTATATGTCATGAACAAACAATTCGTTGCATCAAATGGTGTTATGTCAAAAATTAACGTGTGAGCTAAGTAAAGTAACAATAACTCCTATACATTTCTCGAGCCTTGAGATGGATTCTCATAAACCAAAAAGTAAAAAATGACATTTTTTTTTTATTCTAGAGTTTCATCATTAGTGTTCCATTTTTTATATATGTTTTTTTATTTAAAAACATTAATCACATTGAATCACATTAACATAGCAAAACATTCTTTGATTATAGACAAACTATGGTTTTTCTTCGTACTGACCATCCAAAAAGTTACCATGCAACATACGTTATAATTACATATACCATACTTACTATCTGCTACATCAACCTAACAAATCCAAAATACACGGTTATACATACCTGCTAAACAAACTGCATGTCATTGTCCATAGCTAAATACACATAAAACTACCAAATGTTCATTCCATTGTAAGAATCACACGACCATTTCTTGACAATACTCCAACATCAATAGTGAACCTGATTGTTTCGTTTTCAGCAAATCCAACCTCATTCATGATTTGCTTCCATTTTCCAAGCATAACAACATGATCATCAAACTCTTTGATTCTTGATTTATCAATGTATTTTCTCAATACCACCTCCTTCTCAAAAGACGAATGCAGATGACGCAGTCTTCCCTTAGTTGGCTCATCAGAATCAATGTAATTGTATAGCTTATGTCTTCTAACAAACTCTGCTGGTATTGTCTGTCAAAATGTGTTGAACACACATTTAAAATTTAAACTGAAACAAAATATATAGATGCTATTGTATCAATACAGTATGCACTTACAAGATAACCATTTTGGGTGGTGCTGCCAAGCTTCTTAGCAAAACTATGCCAATCACCACTCATGTTGCTTGACGTGCAAATCTTTTTGTTGCTCGAAGTAGCGCATTTCTAAAAAATACGACAATATCAAAAACCTATACAAGTTTGCTGAATAGTTTCACTATAAAACAGTTGAAATAAATTTTACTACCTTATTCAACTTTTTACAAACCGGAGTGTCCTTTCTTTTCTTGGCAGATAAAGCATGGTTATCAGGTTCAGCATTCATATCGGATTGAAAAACATCATCTTCTTCAGCCTTTATAACCTTTTCTGCAACCGGCCCCTGTTAGACAGTCTCATAAAGGTATATTCCTTATCAGAATTGATAAAAATAATTTAATATGTACAAAAACTTAATATATACAGGAAAAAATATAACTATACTAACCAACGCAAACGGAGGACATTTCAGACGAAAATCAGATGAGATCAATGAGAAAGGTCGAGCTTTCTTCCAAAATTCAGATTCTAATAAACATCTGTATGTCAGCGACAATAGAAACAACTACATAGTCAAATAATAATTACAAATATCAAAAAAACATACTAGCGTACGTCGAAATTCAGGGTCCGGACAAAAACCATCAGCATCATATATTGTTATGACAAATTGATGCCCAACAATGAAGTAGACAACAAACGCTTGGCTTCCATCAATCATATGTCTGTCACAGAATTTCTCCCACTCAGACCCACAGAAACCAGTTGGTTTGTTCATATCAAAATCTATGTAAACCCTCATCCATCCATCACAAGTTCTGACACAATATAAAGTCTGTTTTTTAAAAGCATATTCTTCAAGGAAACTTTCTGGCAACGGCTACAAATGAATAATAGAAACTCATGTAAGTAGGTTAAATATAAATCATCAACTAAGTTTGTTAGCTATCAGACTTAAAAGACATGGAATTTAAATTATACCTGTCTTAATAAACTCATCGTTGTTGTCTGCACAACACATCTTTTCAGTGTAATTCCATCTGCTATCATTCTAGATCCATTAACAAAGTTACCATGCTCATCATAATGGCTGACAAGAATGTATGAGTATTCCTAATGTCAAAAAAAAACGATCCAGCCCTCCTTAAGACCAGTAACTTCTAAACTCTTTTTCCATTCCTCTCCATATATGAGACCAGATTCACCATCAATGACCTGAATCTTAAACTCATACACCGTATCAACCACCTTTGCGTACAACCATTCACAGTCTTTACGTTCGTTGAGTTCAAACAATTTTAATGGAACTTTCAAACCACTTTTACTGCCGTTTTCAAACTTAACTAAATAGGACATCTGTAAGATTTTACAAATTTATAGTTACATAACAGCAGTGCCATTTAAGGGCATAATTTGTTGAAAGAAACAACATTCTATTACACTATACAAATGCAGGATGCTTATAACAATATATTGGCAACATTAACGGGAAAATTATCATTTAAATAATATAAATAACCAAAAACATAAACACCCAATCTGATGGACACTCACTTCTACATACTCTCTCCATTCCTTTCTATATATAATATCAAAATCTTCATCGATGTCGCAATCTTTAAACTAATACACCTTATTCACCACATTTTCAACTTAAATACAGTGATCGTTGTTCAAAAGTAACATAAATAATGGATTGCATTATAGTAAACAGCCCAAAAAAAAATTCACAATCTCTAATTACAGTAGCCATAATCTAAAAACATTCACATAAACAATTTAGGGCTTTCAAAATTGGGAACCATAAAAGCATGCAGTGACAATTACTTATTGGGGGTTTTAAAATTAAGCAACGATAACTAAATGCAGTATAAAAAAAACAGTATCTATCCAAATACAGATAATCAATAACTAAAAACATAATCGTAAACTTCCACACGCGTGTTAAAAAAATTAAAAAAACCATATGCAGGTTCTATATTATCTTACTAACAGTAACCCTAAATCAATATTAAAAAAAAAAACTCACATTCTATATTAGCAGAAGATGCGTGGATTATAGAGAATGGTTGGAACGGATTTTATTGATCCAAGAGGTTTTACTTAGTTTAATGGAGATTAGGAGTAAGTAATATAAAATAATATAAAAAACAGTTAAAAACTAAACAATAAAATATGAATAAAAGTAAATAAATATTTAAAATGTATTAGACAAATTACTTGAAAGTAAATGTTATTGGTTGCAATAAGAAATACTGAATACAAAGATAAATTATAGATTTGACAAAAAAATATTAATCATCCAAAAAAAATCCTAAATCAATCATGTATTCGTCGTCAAGATCATGTCCAGAAGCCTTCATCTGCTCAACTAACGCTGATGCCTTTGCCAATTTTGATATTAGCTTTTTCATGTCACGAACACTGATTAACTGACTTCCAAAATAGTTCTTAATCCAATCAACGAGCGATCCACTTTCAGAAACAGCTGTAAATTAGATAAACATAAAGAAATAATCATTGTTTGACAAAATACTTCAAACAATAATATTGGATTAACAGATGTAAAAAAAAAATACCATCATTGTTTATTGGTTCAGTGTCGTTTTTTTGATTTGCAATTTCCTTCGATGAAGAATTATCGTTCATGTTTGATACTTTTTTACAATGACGGCTTAAAAAAAATTAGGGATTCAAGAATACAATTTGGATATCTTTTTATAACGTAGGTAAAAAGATAAACCAAATCTAAATTTAAAATTCGTGTTTTTAAAAAAGGAAATTATATGAAGATTTATATGTACTATATTAAACTTAAAGTACATTAAATGCTTACACAAAATACTAATCTTAAAAAAATAAACGAAATTTATACATTATATAAATTCGAGTCAAAAAATTAAAAAAAATCACATTATATAAAGCATGTTGAAAACAATATGAAGACAACATGGCTACAAACTATATTAAACATACAAAAAAAATAATAAAAATTTAATTAAAAAAAAATATCCATAAAATTAAAATTGTAAATACAACTAAAATCACATGACTACAAAATATGTTAAACAAACAAAAAAATAATAAAATATTAATTAAAAAAAATATTATTATACAAAAAATATTACTAAAATCACATGATTAGTGCGAAGCACAAAGCATGTCTGCCCATTGGGCGGGCCATGACCATTAGTATATATATATATATATATATATATATATATATATATATATATATATATATATATATATATATATATATATATATATATATATATATATATATATATATATATATAGGGTAGGGTTATAATAAAAAGTCTCTTAAAATAAGAGTCTAGGAAGGCGAATTTTGGTGCATCACAGTTATAAAGTTACTGCATCACATTTTTAAGTCACTGCATCACAGTTATAAATTTTAGTGCATCACAGTTACTGCATCACAGCTATAAAAATTTACTACATCACAGTTAGTGCATTGCAGTTATTAAGTTACTGCATCACATTTTAAGTCACTGCATCATATAAGATCATGTCCAGAAGCCTTCATCTGCTCAACTAACGCTGATGCCTTTGCCAATTTTGATATTAGCTTTTTCATGTCACGAACACTGATTAACCGACTTCAAAAATAGTTCTTAATCCAATCAACGAGCGATCCACTTTCAGAAACAGCTGTAAATTAGATAAACATAAAGAAATAATCATTGTTTGACAAAATACTTCAAACAATAATATTGGATTAACAGATGTAAAAAAAATACCATCGTTGTTTATTGGTTCAGTGTCGTTTTTTTGATTTGCAATTTCCTTCGATGAAGAATTATCGTTCATGTTTGATACTTTTTTACAATGACGGCTTAAAATAAATTAGGGATTCAAGAATACAATTTGGATTTCTTTTTATAACGTAGGTAAAAAGATAAACCAAATCTAAATTCAAAATTCGTGTTTTTAAAAAAGGAAATTACATGAAGATTTATATGTAATATATTAAACTTAAAGTACATTAAATGCTAACATAAAATACTAATCTTAAAAAAATAAACGAAATTTATACATTATATAAATTCGAGTCAAAAAATTAAAAAAAAAAATCACATTATATATAGCATGTTGAAAACAATATGAAGACAACATGGCTACAAACTATATTAAACATACAAAAATAATAATAAAAATTTAATTAAAAAAAAAATTATCCATAAAATTAAAATTGTAAATACAACTAAAATCACATGACCACATGGCTACAAAGTATATTAAACAAACAAAAAAAATAACAAAATATTAATTAAAAAATATTATTATAAAAAAATTAAAAATGTAAATACAACTAAAATCACATGATTAGTGCGAAGCACAAAGCATGCCCGCCCATTGGGCGGGCCATGGCCACTAGTGTGTGTGTGTGTGTGTGTGTGTGTGTGTGTGTGTGTGTGTGTGTATATATATATATATATATATATATATATA
>LBNU01022221.1:86590-101607 GCA_014162995.1 Artemisia annua | reverse complement strand
ATATATATATATATATATATATATATATATATATATATATATATATATATATATATATATATATATATATATATATATATATATATATATATATATATACATATATTACTTACGTATTATAACGTAGAATATACTACACGGATGTTCCGTTATGTACACTCACACCATTCACTATCACCACGAGCCATCACCAAGAGCTTTCTAATAAACTACTTTTGAAATGTACGTACCACACAACAAACAAGAAATACACGAGCATATGGTCACACATAAAAACCTTCTCAACAGAGTCAAAAACACTTAAAACATGAACGTTGTACTAAGACTTATCATACTTACCTAGGTCGCGTGTCGAAGCGGTTGCATCTTATTGTTTGTTGACTAGCAGATTTCTATTATTGAGGTGAGTTCATGCCCCCTAATTTTGTTTATTTTCATAACTGTTTTGGGGGAGAATACATGCTCGTTTTTAACTAAACTCAATGCTTGTTTACTTGGATACGCAAACTTTGCTGTGTGACTGAATACTTGATTTGATTAATTGAGTGCATTCTGTGTTTATCTATTACACACGTGACTACTTTACATACGGACACAAGTACTTTAAAGGAATATACATGCATAACCGAATGAACCGGCTAAGCCAAATGAACTGGCCAACCTGCCAAATGAACTGGCCAACTTGCTATGTACATACGTGACTGAATGTACCGGTCAGCTTATATGTGATCATGACCGAATGTAACGGTCAAGCAAACGTTTAACCTTGTGGTCCACATTACTGCATTTACTTGAAAGTTAACCCCATTTTATGACATTGTACGTGACACAATAGTCACCAAACTTTTATCGAACTCACGTTTCTTTTATACTGAATTGCTATTTATACAAAATTATGAACTCACCAACCTCGTGTTGACACTTTTAGCATGTATTTTCAGGTTTAAGGCGATAGCCTACTTGTGGAGGCTTTTGGCAGGGCATGGCATGGTCATAGATGACTCTGATATATTTGGGACCGGTTTATTTCTTTTATGGGCTTATATTTCCACATTGTTTTTTGAACGTTGTAAACAACATACTTTTGAATATGGAAACTCCTTTTTAAACGGTTGAGGTAAAACCGTTCTTTGTACTTCGTGTTGTGTTACCAATTTAGTAGCACCCAAACATGTATGCTTTCGCTAAACCAGATTTTGGGGGTGTTACAATACAGGTATGTACTAACCAAACCTGAGCCATTCAGTTTACTCAAAGAGTTGCACATTTGGAAGAACGGAAAGACCAAAGGTTGATCAAGCCTTACCCCACTCACCCATGCAAGTTGAAAGACTACTATGCCATGCATGATTTTAGGATCAATAAGTGGACCTCTACGTAGATGCATTATTCCATATTACATTTCCATTTAATTAGGGCTGTAAACGAACTGAACGTTCAGTGAACATTTCATGAACCGTTCGGTAAGAAGTTCGTTTATGTTCGTTCGTTTATTAAATAAACGAACATGAACAATATTTTACGTTCATTTAGTTAAATGAACGAACATGAACAAAAGTCTCGTCCGATTATGCGTTTGTTAAAGTTCATTTATGTTTATTTAGCTATTTACGTTAATATATCCTATCTTTTAATTTTATAATTTTAAAAGTTGGTTTTTTAAACAAAACAACACTTTAAAACAATATATTGTGAAGAATTCAATAAAGTTTATGTTTGTTTGTCTATTTTCATTTATGTTCGATCGTTTATGTTCGTTTAGCGTTTGTTTAGTGTCTTAATGAACGAACATAAATGAACATGAACAACTTATTTTCTTAATAAACGAACATGAACAAGAAAATTCGCCCGTTTAAGCGTTCGTGTCCGTTTATTTGTCCGGTAAAAATTAAATGAACGAACATGAAGTTCGTTGTGGACGTATAGTCCGGACTGGGCCAGACAATGGGCCAGGCCCGACGACAGCGACCCACTCTACACCTAAAACCCTAATCCATGCCTATAAATACATGGCTGGAATCCCCTTATTCATTATCTCATAACAAGTTACCCTAAACCTAACTCATATATGCTACAACGCATCTATACTAACTTGACCGTCGGAGGTGGATCCCGGGGCTACGGCCTCGGGTCCACTCCTAACGGGTTTTCGTTGTTGACAGGTCTAATAGGGCTCGAGAAGACGACTAACGGTCCAAGGAGAGTCGTTGAATCGACCCGCGCCAGATTATGCATCAACAAGTGGCGCCATCCGTGGGACCACTACGATAAGTTTCGTGTTCTCACATCACCGGAAAACAACCATCGTGTTTGAAAGCCGGTAACTTTACAATTATTGTTTATTGCTTGTGGATGTACACGACACAACATATATCCCTTGTATTATTCACATGAAAAAATCCATACAGAAGTCTTAGAATTCTACGCATGAGATTTTTAGTACATGGAATATTTATATATGCGTGAATGATGCATGTAAACCCACGTATGGTTTTCATGCAATTGTAATTGCATGCATATCTCTTTTCTTTTGTAAACTGTTCGGATCATAAACCCTTTTAGGGTTCGACCGAGTTTAACCAAAACACCAAAACCCTATTTGTTTATGTGGTGTTTTATCAGGTTCAAAAGCCAATATTTTCTAAAATTAAATAAGATATCCTAATATCTTTTAAGTATTAAAAAGATTTTACATAAATCTTCTAACTTGGTAAACAAGATTTTACCTATAGCCACGCGCCAAGTCCGCACGATCGGACCTACTTCATCTTTTAGACGCGCACAACGCAGTCACGATAAATCTACCCGCGTTAGGCCTTATGTTCAGACATCTTAGCAGATTAGCTACATGCGCGCCATGAGCGCACCACGATGCTAGTCAATCGCCATGAGCGCACTGGACGAAAGCCGTGGTTATCTGCGATCATCCAAAAACGTTCGAGTCTACGAGGTTACGATAAATCTATCTGTGTTTGTGCGTGCGAAAAAAACTATTAGTCGCCGTTACGGTACATCCATCCGCGCCATTGTTTTTATAAAAAAGAAAAAGAAAAAATTAATCGCCATGAGCGCACTATAAATTAGCTATGTGCTACTTTTTTTTATATGTAGTTATAAAACCTCACGATAGGTGTAATTCGCACAGCGAAAATTTCTCTTATATGCTATGTGCTATACTATGCTTCATGCTATTTATATTTTACTTCATTAAGTTTTATATGTTGCGACTCGCGGCATATACTTCTAATATTTGCATTAAGTGTTTTCAGGATTTGCATAACTAAGTTTAATGCTCCTACACGAGTAGCACCATCAAACTTGGGGGGCTACCAGGGTATATCCTACCACTGTTTCCGTACGCGTCACGCAGGAATATTTGGAAGCAGATCGTACGTAAGAGGTATTGCAAGCCCGGTACAAAGACGGATTTAAATATTCGCACCACCTTACCGCAGGGGAGACGTCCTCTGTCGCTTGTAAAGGTGGATGTAATGTTCGCGCACTTTTGACGCGCACAGCGCGAATTTTTATCGCGGACAACGCGCACTTTTGTCGCGCACCGCGCGCACTTTTGTCGCGGACAACGCGCACTTCTGCCACAGAAGCACGTCTTCTGTCGCACCATGTTGCATTGCTACTGGTACAAAAGGTACGCCCTTACCCAGATTGCAGCATGCGGAATTCACCTTCACCATTGTGAGACAATCACAATCGCAATCCCAGTGCGCACTGTCGCATTTGGGCTGCGCAGTATGGTCCGTCCCATGTGCACACCTGAGATGCGCACACATGGGCCATGCCGTCATGGTTGATTGAGCCTACGTGGCCATGAATAGAACTTAAGTTTAGCATAACATAGCCACGCACTATGTCATACTAAACTTGGGGGGCTTGTGGACGTATAGTCCGGACTGGGCCAGACAATGGGCCAGGCCCGACGACAGCGACCCACTCTACACCTAAAACCCTAATCCATGCCTATAAATACATGGCTGGAATCTCCTTATTCATTATCTCATAACAGGTTACCCTAAACCTAATTCATATATGCTACAACGCATCTATACTAACTTGACCGTCGGAGGTGGATCACGGGGCTACGGCCTCGGGTCCACTCCTAACGGGTTTTCGTTGTTGACAGGTCTAATAGGGCTCGAGAAGACGACTAACGGCCCAAGGAGAGTCGTTGAATCGACCCGCGCCAGATTATGCATCAACATTCGTATTCGTCCGGTTCGTTTACAGCCCTACATTTAATTATTCTACTTAAAATCCCCCACGTCTCTATTCTTGGTGCTAAAGTTTATGCTAGTGGAGTAGTTGCATCTGTTCTTATTCAACGTACTTTTCATTCGAATGAGTAGAAGAGAAAATTGTCAGAGTATTCTTGTTCCTTTCTTAATTTAATGGAGAGTTGTTAACTCAATTAGCTATATATCTTTGGAGATTGACCATTCACACACCATTCAATTTGTTTTGGAGGGAAATAAAATAAAATAAAATTACAACTAAAAAACTTACTTTGCCAAAAAGTTAACTTCACTAAAAATATACAACTGAAAAGGTTAGGCTTGACGCATCGTGCGAACACTGGTTGTTATAAATATCGAATTTTTTAATAAAAATATATGTGTTAGAATTCATGTCAGTCCTGGACGGACGTTAGTGGAGACCAGGGAGGGAGGGCTACGGCTCTCCCAAAACTTTGTGTTAGTGTTTACTTATATTTGCTTAAATGAAATACAACTTTAGCATTCCCAAATTAACGGATACTCGACCCTCCCAATAAATTCACCTAAGTTCCATCTACGAGTCCTTTGAAAAAACCTATTTCATGTGTTAGAAGTCCTTGTCCCAGTTAATGTAAAAAAATAATAATAAAAAAAAATTAAATAATAATAATAATAATAATAATAATAATAAAACTTACGACATGTTTGTCCTTTTTTGTTTGATCCGATCAATGTAGACATTTTAGAATTCTTAATTTTAACGTTTTTAGAGCGGCAATACTGCAACCTCAACCTCAAGTGCCGTTTTTTCAAGCACGAACAAACTTGACTTATAGCATTTTGTCATAGAGCTGAAGACCAAACTACTTTAATGAACAATAGAATCAAATCGGATTACAACTGACTGCCATGATTAAACTATATATCTTCTTAATCTGTTCTTATTATATTTTTCCAAAAGATACGAAAACCCATTCAACCACTCCATAATTTTTACCACTTACTGACTAAACATTGAAGATGAAACTAGTAATGCTTGAAAATCAACATCTTGACTTGAAACACTTGGGGTGTTTGATTTCGACTTAAGTGACTTAATATATTTAAAAAAAAAAAAATATATATATATATATATATATATATATATACAAATATTATCTTTGTTTTGCTCATACTTCATATGCTAAAATATTAGTTTAACGCATTTAGAAACTCATTTCAAATTAACGTGTCACTCTTTTTATACCAATATTTCTTTCATAAGAAAATGTAAATTTATACGTAGCCGCAACATAAATGAGCATAATACTAAAATAGCTTTTAATTTTTTCTGTTCATTAATATCAAAGTATAGAGGTCTGCAACAAAACTATGCTAGTAGTATAGAAGATATAGATATGTGCTTATTCTTTTTCTAATTAATTTTGTTAGTATTAAATCTTTGTACATTTGCATTAAACTCACAAAGATCAATCTCCTTAAGGGGACCAGGACATTTTAGTGAGGTACAAGAATAGTATCACCCTGGGGTAGCCCAGTAGCTATAAACCTGTTATTTATTGGGCCTACCCCAAATAATTGAATAAATGTGGTCATGTGGAACTTCTTTTCCCACAATTTCATTCAATTCGAGTAGGCATACCTATTTCGTTCTTCTTTTTTCCCTCAATGATACCTGAATTACAACGATTATATTAGAAGATAGATAGAAGGCCCAAGAATTTAGCGTCCGTTACGGTTATGCTATATTTGTGATTCTATAAATAACGTGAGTGATAAAGCTTGATACGCAGGGTTTTCATTAGTCAACATGATATCATGAGTGAGTCTGATCTAGAGACCTAGTCGACCACCATGAGCAGCTACTTCTATTCCACCCTGTCAAACCCTAGCCGACACCATTTATCCCTTCTCAATTAAACGAAAATTTCCAGTTTTCAGCCAAAAATCCGCATATTGTTTTTGTGGACGTATGGTCCGGACTGGACCCTACATGGGCCAGGCCCGGCAGACATCAGCCCACTTTATGCCTAAACCCTAATCCATGCCTTATAAATACATGACTGGAATCTCCTTATTGACTACGACCGAACAGGTTACCCTAAACCTAACACTTATATGCTATATTGCATAGATTCTAACTTGACCGTCGGAGGTGGATCCCGGGGCTACGGCCTCGGGTCCACTCCTAACGGGTTCTCTTTGTTGAACAGGTCTACTCAGGGCTCGAGAAGACGACTAACGGCCCAAGGAGAGTCGTCGAATCCAGTCCGCGCCAGATTATGCATCAACAAGTGGCGCCATCCGTGGGACGCGAAAGAAAAATGCTCGTCCTACCTCAATTGAACGTCACGGTGGCGAATCTCTTCCCTATCGTGTATTCTCGTTCTAACCAAAAAGGGCAAAATATTACGAATTTGGAATCTCAAATTCGGTTCGTAAGTCCTTTACTACTGAATATTTATTTTACTCTCGTATTCAATGGTACGCCTTCGATCCTTTTATACAGAGTATTTATTAAATACGAATGCATTCAGTCATTTAATATGATGACCATTAATGTGTTACAATGGATAAAGCACATATTCCTTTAATATATCTTGATAATTATTTAAGATTTAATTACATGATATCGACATATCATTCACTAGCATATTATACGTAATATATTACTGTTCTCATTCGATATTATTGTCACAAATCTATTGATTAGTGTGATTTTAAGATTTGATTAAATCTTTAATCTTTTAAAACTTGGTAAACACGATTTTACCTATAACGCATTAAGTCCGCATGATCGGACCTAATTTATCTTTTAGCCGCGAACAACGCAGTCACGATAAATCTACCCGTGTTAGGCCATGCGTTCGGACATCTTCGCAGATTGACGCCATGAGCACATTGTTACATACAGGCACCACGATGCTAGTCAATCGCCATGAGCGCACGCAGACAAAAGCCGTGGTCAACTGCGATCATCCTCAAACGTCAGAGTCTATGCGGTCACGATACATCTATCTGCGTCTGTGCGTGCGAAAAAAAAACTATTAGTCGCGGTCACGGTACATCCATCCGCGCCATTGTTTTTATTATAAAAAAGAAAAAAGAACAATCAATCGCCATGAGCGCACTGANCATTGTTACATACAGGCACCACGATGCTAGTCAATCGCCATGAGCGCACGCAGACAAAAGCCGTGGTCAACTGCGATCATCCTCAAACGTCAGAGTCTATGCGGTCACGATACATCTATCTGCGTCTGTGCGTGCGAAAAAAAAACTATTAGTCGCGGTCACGGTACATCCATCCGCGCCATTGTTTTTATTATAAAAAAGAAAAAAGAACAATCAATCGCCATGAGCGCACTGAGTTCACAGATTAGCTACGCGCTACTTTTTTTTTATGTAATTGTAAAACCTCACGATAGGTGTAATTCGCACAGCGAAAGTTTCTCTTATATGCTATGTGCTATACTATGCTTCACGCTATTAATCTTTTACTTTATTAGGTTTTATATGTTGCGATTCGCGACATATACTTTTAATATTTGCATTAAGTGTTTTTCAGGATTTGAATAACTAAGTTTAATGCTCCTACACGAGTAGCACCATCAAACTTAGGGGGCTACCAGGGTATATCCTACTACTGTTTTCGTACGCGTCACGCAGGTATATTTGGAAGCAGATCGTACGTAAGAGGTATTGCAAGCCCGGTACAAAGACGGATTTAAATATTCGCACCATCTTGCCGCAGGGGAGACGTCCTCTGTCGCTTGTAAAGGTAGATGTAATGTTCGCGCACAGCGCGCATTTTTGTCGCGGACAACGCGCACTTTTGTCGCGCACCGCGCGCACTTTTGTCGCGGACAACGCGCACTCCTGCCACAGAAGCACGTCTTCTGTCGCGCCATGTTGCACCGCTACTGGTACAAGAGGTACGCCCTTACCCAGGATTCAGCATACGAGATCCACCTTCACCATTGTGAGACAATCACAAACGCATTCCCAGTGCGCACTGTCGCATGTGGGTTGCGCAGTATGATCCGTCCCTTGTGCACACAAGTTGCGCACGCATGGGCCATGCCGTCATGGTTGATTGGGCCTACGCGGCCATGAATAGAACTTAAGTCTAGCATAACATAGCCATGCACTATGTCACACTAGACTTGGGGGGCTTGTGGACGTATGGTCCGGACTGTACCCTACATGGGCCAGGCCCGGCAGATAGCGGCCCACTCTACGCCTAAACCCTAATCCATAAATACATGACTGGAATCTCCTTATTGACTACGACCGAACAGGTTACCCTAAACCTAACACTTATATGCTATATTGCATAGATTCTAACTTGACCGTCGGAGGTGGATCCCGGGGCTACGGCCTCGGGTCCACTCCTAACGGGTTCTCTTTGTTGAACAGGTCTACTCAGGGCTCGAGAAGACGACTAACGGCCCAAGGAGAGTCGTCGAATCCAGTCCGCGCCAGATTATGCATCAACACATACAACTCAAGAACTTAAACTGACCTTTCACCTTGAAGAACAATTAATGTTTCACTTGACCACAATCAACATCTTGATTTGAGGCTTAGAAACTTCGAGTTTCTTGAGTTATATGTGTGGTTTCGATGATGCGCTATTTCAACTCTTAGTAACCATTTGTCAGCAACTAAATCTAAATAACTCAAAGTACTTCGAGTTTCTTGAGGTTATGAACTACACAATCTCCCTATTGATAATGACAAAACTATACAACATTATAATCCTATACTTTGAATAATTACAAGTGAAATCCATTTTCATCATGGACTGATACATATTCTTCCCAGTTTCCACTGCGATAAAATAAAAAGTAGTGATAGATAATTTGAATTTATCTAACTTGTTACATGTTGATACAAAAGTTGGGCGTTCCTTGTTTAGGTTCCTTTCCTCGTATCAATTGATGATATTGCTTGAGACCTGCGCACTAAGAAAGCAGCAAACACCGTTAGGCTTATCGAGGGATTGTTTCCTCCGATTATCCTCCGTTGTGAGAGTAAGTAATCGAGTTTTAGGGTTGTGAAGAGTTAGGGTTTGCTAATCGTACCTTTGCGAGAGCTCTGGCGCCCTCTATATATAGGCACGAAATCCTTATTGGTTTCGTGCTACTCACTCTTCGGCGTATCCACCGATATCGGATATTTGGTATATATCTTTCTTTATTTAGAAGATATCCTTTATCCGTTCCCTAAATAAGCATTGGGCTTGGGTCTCGTGGGCCAAAGCCGTCTAGTTGGTAGTCCAATTAGTATGAAACTGGCCCACATGTAGTGGGCTTGTGTGTTGGTATTGTTTACCAAACGGGTTCATGACCCGGTGTAGACTATACGTCATCATGTCCCCCCAGTCTAGTGTGCGCATGGTAAAACATGCGGTCGCTAGACTTAAACCGTGCCAAGTTGTTCCCGACTCGTACGCGGGAAGAATTCGAATTAAACCGCCAAAATACGCGTATTATGCACCTAGTCTAAAAAAATGCAAATCACGTACCTCGGAAAGTGGAGAGGCTATCCACGTGTCCTATACCGTTTCAATCCCCGTCCACACGTTTTGAGTTAGTGGAATCCACGTGTCAATCATCTGTGGTGGGTGAGAAATCTATATAAACCTCTCCATTTTTTACTGCGTTTCTCACAGTAAAAGTGTTTGTCCATTTTCAAAAAATTCCCACATCTTCTCTGCAACCCTACTTTCTTGCGCCAAGGTAATCAGCGCTTGCACCAACAAAAACAAAAAATGGTCATTCAACTTGAAGACTGTCATTCTGACCTGACCGCGGATGAACTAAAGCAGTTCTCCTCGGATTACTATATCCCTCTGGATCTGCACCCCGAGGTGCCTGATCCAGATGACACCATAGCGGACTTCCCCGTAGGGAAGGTGGGGTTATACACGCGCTTTTTCGAATGGGCGAATCAGCGCGTCCCCATTACCATTCTTTTGAGGGACATCCTCGTTTACTACCGCCTTCATATCTCTGTTGATCCAGTAAAATCATGATCGAATAAAATAGTAATCTATTAAAGAAAATACTGAAACATGATGTAATAAATTTTAATTGTAATTGTATTGTTATGAATTGTAATGTAATGTAATGAATTATAATATAAAGTAATTGCAATCTCTAAAAGGAAAATTAACTTCATGTGTTAATTGGTTAATACTTCGTAACTAATAATAATAATGATAATAAATATTTATATTTGATAATACTTACTAATCTTAATACAAAAATGGCAATAATGACATATTTTTATCTAATAATAATTAACAATATTAAATATAAGTTAACCTATATTTTAAATAAACTTTTAATAAAAATAATAACTTTAAAAGTAACTGAGAGTAGTTAATAAATTACAATAAATAGATATTACTATAATAATAAATAGATAAAATATTTATTAATAAAATAACAGAATATAATAACAGTTAATGTAAACATTAGTTATAAAATTAGAAATAAAAGTAATATTGGATATGAAAATAATTAAAATAATATAATAATGAATAATATAATTAATAATAATACAAAAATAATTATATATTATTATTATTATTATTATTATTATTATTATTATTATTATTATTATTATTATTATTATTATTATGTTCATAAGATATATTAATAATAATTATAATCATGTTAAAAGAGAAATACTGATATTTAATGTATAAATCTTTCAATTCCAACGTAAATCTAAACATGTGATACAAACAATCAAATTACAATGCAAACCAACGTTCAACATAATGTAATATAAATTACAATTCCTTCTATCATGTCAACCAAATAGGATTGTGTTGAATCGTATATATGTGTTATGGTTATGAAGTTTTAGAGAAAGAAGTAAATTAGAGAGAAGGATGAGAGAATGCAGAACTTGTGTAAAAATAAGAAAATGTAATATTGCAAGTCACACCCCTCTAGGAAAGTATAGAGGGGGTATTTACAGCCTTTACAAACGTAAATATAAAGATGTGCGACAATAATCCTTATACAATTAACTACTAGCATATGTATCCTAATCTAGTAAACATGTCGCTACATTTAAGGCTAACAATCTCCTCCTATATACTGATAGACTATATTTGCATTTTGTTGATCCCAGTTGAGCAATGATCTAGTAATACTATCTTAGTAAACCAAGACAATATTTATATAGAAGCTGACTTGTAATATGATTTAATTACTATGCGGAANTTACAAATATAGCCAGCGATAGATTAAGTTTTAAAGACCACGTCGCCTAATTAAGACACGTACCAAATCAAACTGAATGTATAGATTGTGCACTTGAATTGATTTGCAGACGGTTTTTTTTTTCTTTTTTTTTCTTCTTTTTTTTTTCTTTTTTTTTCTTTTTTCTTTTTTTTATATAATACCTAATAATTATAGAACTTTTGTGTATGAATAAAAAGTTATAATGTTGAAATTACATCCAGTTAATTATGTATATGTCTTCAAAATAACTTGATACTCCTCAAATTAAATTAGATGAAAATTTTATTGTAGTACTTTTGGCTTTTTTAGTACAAATGTTTTTTTACTATATGAATTTGCTATTATTAAGAGTTTATGAACAACAATTAAGATGATAATGCAAGAGAAATGAGTTGGGTTGAATTAAGGTACAGCCGAATTAGTTCTCTAGATCTCTTTAACCCATAGAAACTTAGTTAACCATAGAGGATGTATGGTTGCCACGAGTCAAAGATAGCATTACTTATATAGTTATATGGGTCATAATTTCTGATTGCACGTGCGGTATGCATCTAGAAGACCATAGAGTTTTAATTTAGGGGCTAAACTGCTAAAGGTCAGATGTAATAGTATCGAGACTAATTTGAACTTTGTACATCATACAAAGTTCAATTCTCATTAGATTTGGTTAGAATCTCAATAGTCATGCATGAAAATTGAAAGACTTTATGCTTGTTTGAATGACGCTTCCCTTAATTTAGTAGACATGTTAGCAGTACCAAACTGTGCCAATACCATATGAGCTAGCTAGCTAAATCATATATATTTTCAATGTTGTTCACCATTGGAAATGGCAGTTATAACTTGATAGTAGTTTATTACAAAGTATCAGCATTGAAAGGAAATAAGGAATCATATACAAAACAACATGTATCCCAGATTTAGATTTCATGACAAACGCTCCATAAAAGCTTTTGTGAAAGTAAAATCTGCTTGAATTCGTAATTTATCCTCTTGTGTAACGATTTATCATAAAATCTCCAGAATCCGTCTTTCCTATATATATTATATGTCCAAAACGATTCAATAAATCTGTTGTTTATGTTCTTTAAATAATATGATATAGGGCAAATTATTAAAAAAAAAGTATTATACTTGCCATGATTTCGTCTTCATGGTAGCGAACAAATTTTTTTTACTTTTGAGGGTACTTTTCTTTCAAATTCATCCTCTTTAGGGTATTTTGCGAAATTTTTGGACATTTTTGCCCTTCTTAGCTAATAGAAATTTTTTTTTCCCGAAGGGCAAAAATGTCACAAAATACCCTAAAGATGATGAATTTGAAAGAAAATTACCCTCAAAAGTAAAAAAATTTGGTCGCTACCCTGAAGACAAAATCATGGCAAGTATAATACTTTTTTTAATAATTTGCCCTATATCATATTATTTAAAGAACGTAAACAACAGATTTATCGAATCGTTTTGGACATATAATATATATAGGAAAGACGGATTCTGGAGATTTTATGATAAATCGTTACACAAGAGGATAAATTATGAATTCAAGCAGATTTTACTTTCACATTAATTGTATTTTATTAATTATACCTTTTATCAAAGGGGTGTTTTAAATAAGACACTAATTACAAATGTTGACCAATCAATATGTGTATGTGTTTATGCATAAATTAATTGTACATATAGCTTAAGTTGTTGTATTTGCTTAAAATCTATATATAGAAATCTTAAAAATTTGAAATAGAGAGGGTGCTAAATCTATACTATCTAATAAACGATAGTTTTGTATAAGTCCTCCTAAGCGCGACGCATTAAAAACCAAATTAATATTCTGATGTGGATTGCCTTATTTAGAACCAATTGTATAATCCTCCCTATGCACTACACTCCCTAAACTAAAACCTCACCTCCATCAAATTTACGTTTCTTTTGATCCGATTCTTCCCCCCTAAGAAATCAAATTAACAGCACCTTCCATAAATCAAAACAATCTGATTTGGTCAATCACTTCCTCCTTACGTTTCGTTCTTACTTATTTTTGTAAACTCATTGATAGCAATGTGTTTTTGCCAGACGATTTTGATTTGGTACTTTTTCATTGATTTGTAAATTATTCACTTTGTTGCAATTTAATTTAATTTTGTTTCAATCAAGCTGTATAATATGTATTTTTATTTTTATGATTTTTAAAAATTTTTTTTTGGTCCAACTGCATTGAGCTACCAAATAATTCTTCATCTGCTTAACAACCTGTGCAGGTGTTTGATTTCTCTTTCTTTTCTTCTGTTTACCTTGATAACTAGCTTGTATGTTTTTATCAGCTTCAATGATTATGTTACCAATAAACTCATGCAGTTGTTCAGTCCTTTGAACTTCACTCAGATTAACATCTGCAATCAACTCCACAGCTTTCTTGTGCACCTCAGGATTCTTTCTTATCAAATAGTCAACTTCTGCAGGTGTTGGAGTATATCTACCTGTATCACTTATAACCTTACTAGTTCTTCTATCCTTTAATGCCTCAAAAACCTCATGCTCTTGCAAAATTCTTTGTTGAACATCTATACCTTCAGCATCACCCATAGCAAGTTGCAAAGCAAACTGTTTGTCAGCATCTTCCAGTTTGTCCTTAGGCCAAAACTCTTGAGGAATCTTCTTAAGCACATTTTCATCATCACTAGAATCAGTCTCTTCCTCTTCAAGTGCTTTTGACTTCCCTTTATCAGAACTGGAAAGAACAGCTTTTGCCTTTGGTGCTATTAGTGTAGGTTCTCTGATAGTCACACCCTTTTTAGGTAACAATGAGACATGTATTGGTTGAGATACAACACTAGGTTGTGATTGTGGAATAGTTACAGGTACAACTGGTAGTGGTTGAGATGTTTGTTCAATAGAGATTTTCTCTTGTAGCATCAGCAGAGTCTCAGCTACAGAGTTATCACCAGATCCTGAACCAGCAGCAGAGATTTCAGCAGTAGACTCTTGTGCAGCAGAGTCCTTTACTTGTATTGCTTCATCCAACACTGCTTCTTGGTTATTTTGATCAACTACTACAAACTTCTCCACATTATCCCCACTGTCATCTCCTTTTTCCTCCCCTGAAGCCAAACTATCATCCACTATCATCATTTCTGCTTGAGCACCAACCTTTGAAACATCAACAGTAGACTCTACCATAGCAGTAGTGTCAACTATGTTGTCAACCCCAATAGCAGTAGACTGTTCAGCAGTAGTGTCAACCACATCTGCAGCAGAGATGAAAACATTCTCATCACCTTCAATAACATCTGTAGCAGCAACAAATTTTATCCCCCCATCTTCCTCCCCTGAAACTGAGCTTTTCCTCCCCTGTTTGGAAGCATCCTCTTCCATGGCAGCAGAGTTGAGAGAAGAGAGTTTAGCTTGCATTTGAGTCATCTGTTGCTGCATAGTCTTTATCAATGCACCTTGATCAGCAGTAAGGGTTTCAAGAACAGTGACCTTGGATTCCAAGTTAGTGCACTTGGTCTCCAAGTTGGTACAA
>LBNU01022221.1:13473-82977 GCA_014162995.1 Artemisia annua | reverse complement strand
CGTCTTACCAACTAAACATTAAATTATCCCCAATTTAACCCATTATAAATGAAGAGACCGATCACTCCCATTCATAATTCAAATCAAAAACCCTAATCAACAACACCAAAAAATCATGGCAGATAATCACAATTACATCATTCATCTCAGATTCATCAAGTGATTCATCCAGGATTCTGAATCCACTCAGAATAGGATGCCACCACCTCCTTATTTGCCACGATTTCCACCACCAAACCGTCGTAGATGGAGGACCAAGGAAGAAGCTAGGAAATTCAAGAACGACATCAATGCCAAATATCTACCATGGCATAGTCAGTACAAATCACCAGCAGCAGCACAACCAGTTCCACCACCACAGCCATCTCCACACCACAACCAACAATATTACCACCAGTTAGGATCATTTCCAAAAGCAACATTTCCTCCATCAATAGCCACAAAATCTTCAAGTTGGAAATTCGTCACCAGTCATGTGTCCAGAGCATCACTATCATGATATTAACCTTGATCTCTTTAGGCTTACTTGTAAGATTGCCCTGCACACAAAATAGAGAAATTAGTTTCTCTTTTTGACCCAAAGCCCATTCGACTTGGATACTGCCTTGTGCATTCAAATAATTGTTTTAGTGAGATCCATTGATGCACTGTTGTTGTTGGAAACTTTAGATAAAACATTGATTTTTGGTTTGCCAACTCCAACAAGCTGAGGCCTTATACAGCATAAAAATAGATGCCCAACAACTGTGTTATTGGTAAATTCTATTGACATAGCCAGTGAGTGACCTGCCTTTAGCAGGCAGAGTTCAGCTTCTTTGCAGCCAGTAGACCCAGTTGTGTTGCTTTTGAAAATGGCCTTTTTGGTGAGGCAGCAACAATTGTCTGTTTCACCGAAGCCTCAATACACTGCCTCTTGGAACCATACTCTTTTTTAATGAGGAGAGTGATCTCTATTTTTGAAAAAGTTTTGATGAGTCACGTCTAGTATGTTGGTTCCAAACAGGTTTTTGATAGTTAGGACAAGTTGCAATAAGATTGCCTCAAAAACTTACCACAATGATAACATGCCTTTCTTTTAAGATAAAAGTCATTGCTAACCTATTTGAGACAAGACCATTATAAGCTTCTTTGATTACCCTAGGCGTTGGTACTAAACCTGTTCATTTGTTCTTTAGGCCACTTCTCTGGTATTCAACAACCCTTTTAGACAAGCATGTCCTAGCACAGGTTTCAAGAATCTTTTTGATTAACCCTTAGGCCGTAATAATGATCCTTGAGGAATTTGCATATGTCCTTTTTAGCACATTCAGTTGACACAGTGGTTGATTCATCTAATTCACTCTCATCATCTGACACCCAATCTTCAATGGATTTGGTGCACCAGACTTTTCTTTTTCAACCTCAGGTGTTTCAGTAAGAGACCTACCAAATTCCCTGCTTCTTTTACTTAAACTGTCCAACATCTACAAAAGAGAGTTCCTGGACCTGGGGGAGCAAGTGCACTCATCTTAGGAGGTGCAAACTTATTGTAACCTATGCCACTTCCCTTTCTAAGTAATTGCTATTCATTATATTCTTAGAATCTTCAGTATCAATTTAGTAGCATATTTTAGTTTATCTACCCTAATCATGTGCTTTTCTTTTTCCTCAAGAGCTAAATCTTCTAGCTTTTTCAGACTCAGCTAACTTTCTTTTAACATATTTAATCTCAGCATTTTTAATATCCAATTTCATCTCTTTTTTTCTGAACATCAATTCTATTCAACATATTTTCTCTTGTATGTATTATTTTCTTTCAACATTTGCAATCCCTACTTTATAGCCTATATTTTTCCAAACTCTCAAAAACTCTACTTCCTTTAGTTAAGTTAGCACATTCTAACTTAAGTTTTCTTAAATTATCAACACATGACTTAAAAGAACAAGTATATTCATTTGGATTCATTTGATACCTCAGAATCTGAACCAGATGATGAAGAAGCATTAAGCCATTCAATGTCAAAGGTATATGTGTAGACAACTGCAAGACAATGTATCCTATGGGTTAATGTCGGGTTTCATTTATTGGAGCCAAAGTTCTACCTTTGTTGCGATAGTCAACCCATAATACACATTATCTACGGCTGAGAGGTATCCTCATGATAGGTAGTATTGTCTTACGATTACTTTTGCAGTTTGGCTATGTGGAAGCATTCTCAAACAAGTCGCGGTTCCTTAGGAGCCTCGTGTCATTCTCCTTGTATAGGTACACTCGTGTGTGTTGTGCTCGCGAGTTGAAGCATTCCATCTTGGACTTGTCAAAACCGATGTAACCCTGTGGCTTTAAATCTGATATAGGTCTGTCTATCCCTGATTACTCTCTATACAAATCATTTTAAATGTTCGTGGCCTCCTCAATAGGTCTAACATAGCCATCTGCCACTTCATATCAATCTCTTTCTATAGTTCATTACAGCATTCATAAATGTAATACTAGAACAACATTTTGTTGAAGCACCTGTGTGGTTGTGTTTGTGAGGATTAAGCCAAATTTTAAAATGCACACAAATGGGCAGCAATACCACTTGCTAGATAATCCAAGTGTCAATGTAACCATGACGAAGGCAACCCATATTGGGTTAGAAGACAGATTAACCTTTTTAGGATTAGGTTGGATTGTAACCAAATAAGGAAAGTTTGACTTATAAAGTGATAAAGCACTTTATTCGAGCAGTTCAAACTTTCCCTCCCAATCCCGCCTATTCTTCAGTCTTCAGGTAGCTTTCTTCAGTCTTCATAGTTGGTGAGGAGACTTGGGGATTCAGTGAGCTATTGTCATCACTCACTGAATCCATCATCTTCTTCTTTGGCTTAGATGCCATTCACTGAGAGTCCGCCTCACTGAATGGAAAACCTTTCTTCGTTAGGCTTGTTCTAAACATCCTGAAGATGACTCACTGAATGACTGTTCACTCAGTGACTTGATTATGTTTAAGGGAATCCAACACTTAGGTTATTTTATGTTCAAATCCTAGTTAAGGAATACTTGGGTACTTTCAGTGACCCAACAACAAGTTCTTTTCCAATTTTGCGTCTCTTTTGCTCCTATGCTCATTTATAACCTGGAAACGAAATATAAAGAAATCAAAGCATATACCCTTAAAAATAATACAAATAATGAGCATGTTAGGGGGAAATTGACGCTTAAATATCAAGACTATTTGATGTCATCACTTATGTTTCTCAACACATCTCGTCTTCAAGGTCTTGAGTTTTCTCGTGATTCAACAAATGTTAGAATATGTTTGTTATGTTTCATTATGATTAAAAATATCTATGTTGGGCCACAAAACATAGCGGGAGTTGTTGTACACATCTCGTCTTCAAGGTCTTGAGTCTTCTCGTGATTCAACAAATGTTAGAATATGTTTGTTATGTTTCATTATGATTAAAAACATCTATCAAATCATTGAGAATGTTTAAAATATATCTTGGAGTCACTAAGTCATTGAGGATTTACAATTTCAAAATTACAAACTAGCCTAATGATCAAAATTGCAATTATTCCATATACATTGCATTAAAACACTTTCATAATTTCATAAATTCTCTGGCGTCATTTTATAAAATGCATCATTAACACTTGCATCATTTTTATAAAAACTCTTTAAATCATTTATAAAAATGAATTTTCAACTAGCAAGAATCTTCCACTAAAATAAGTTATTCAAATTTGAGTTCACCTAGTTTACATAAACCTCGTATTAAGTGAAAACATATTCTGTTTTGGTAATGAGACCAAATCACTTTGTTTTTTAACTAAGCAAACTTCCATAAACACTTGTAGATTCAAACATCATTAGTTAGTCAAAAACATACTTTAGGAGCCTTTTAAACAAGTGAACATTTGTGGAAAGAATGGAAACATGTTACTAAACTAAATTCAAAAAGTATAGAAACTTTATCAAAACTTGTGACCCACGGATCCGAAACAAGGGATGGATCGCTGTATGGAACCGTGGGGTGCTGAGAGGGTATTTGCTTGCTTATTTAAGTAACTCATTTGACCACCATTCAAATCAAGCTATTGCAATGTAACAAAACATATTATTAAGTCTTGAAAACACTCACTAAAATATGATTATAATGTTTCTAACTCTCATTTGTTGAAAGCACATTAACTTATCATGATCCACGAAAACAAGCCTATAGCTCTTATCACCTTCATCCATTCAAAGCATACTAGCATGCGAAGATCCACAACAACAAGCTTAGATCTCTTGTAATCCTCATACATTGAAAGCTTCTTATCAAAAGAAGATCAACCATATTAAGCTTAGAATTCTTGATGTTAAGATTAGGTATTCATCTCCATTAGAAAATCATGTCTTGTATCACCATTATACAACACCATGTATCACTATCATACAACACCATTGTATCACCAACTATATTTCATACTAGAGGTTAGGTTTGTTTGTGTTTAGGCCTTAAAACACAAGGGTTACAGATTTGGTATGTTTAGGCCTTAAAACACAAGGGTAATATGTAGGGGTGTAAACGAGACGAGACAACTCGCGAGCTACTCGGGATCGACTCGTAAACTACTCGAAATCGACTCGACGTAAACGAGTCGAGCTCGAGTTCGAGCTACTCGAGTATATTTTTGAGCCGAACTCGAGCTCGAAAATACTCTGCTCGTGAAGCTCACGAGCCTTAACGAGCTTCAACTAAATTACACTTTTACCCTTTTATATACATATATTTAATTAATTTTCATACAAATCGAGTCGAGCCGAGCTTGATATGTCAAGTATTCATCGAGTTTGAGCCTTAAATATGAAAATAATCGAGCTCGAGTCGAGCTTCGAGCTCGAGTTTTATATAACGAGTCGAGCTCGAGCTCGAAATTTAAAGCTCGACCGAGCTCGAGTCGAGCTTCGAGCTCGAGTTTTAGTATTCGAGTCGAGCTCGAGCTTGACAGTACTCGGCTCGACTCGACTCGTTTACACCCCTAGTAATATGTTTGTTGTGTTTGGGCCATTAAAAACACAACGAGTTTGGTTGTACCCGAAGAAAAACTCGATATCTAGCTTAGTATTAGTAAAGTTGTAAGCGGCGTTGTAAGGTTTCTAAGCCGAGAAGGGAGCTTGTTGAATTAGTGAAGGAAATCTCAAGTAGGAAACTCGGGGAATGGAGTTGGGCGAAGAGGAGCTTCGTGCCGAACCATTATAAATCATCGTGTTCGGTTTGATATCTGTTTAACTTATTGTCTTATGTTGATAGTTGCATTGTATTGATATATTTTCTTTCATGCTCTCTATTATTATTGTTGTAGAGTTATTTATGTCAATTATCATATTGCATCACACTTGATCGGTTATTTGATACAAGAAATAAAAGATTTTAAAAGTGAACGTATAACGTTTCCACATAACCCATGCGTACACAGTTTGAATATAAAATACGGATAATGATAAATAATCTAATTGTAATACCAAAAATCTGTAAATACACGAGATTATAAGTATCAAAATGAAAACACGACTTGTTGATCTAAGGATATATTTGTCGCGAAGCTAATACTTTGATGTAAACGTTTAGACTTTAATTTTGATTAATAAGCTAGTTTAAGTACTATTTTTTTTTTAAGTTACACTTAAGATTTTATTAGATGGTTGAGACATTAGCGTAAAGTAAAAGCCATGTATTCAAATATCATTTACGCGTTTGTTTAATCATAGTGTTACGTAATATATTTTTGTCTTATGTAGTCGTGAGATCAGTCCGGTAGTGGCCTCCAAATGCTCGGTTACCAATTTTTCTTTGTGGAAAAACAACAATAATGTCAGGCTAAGTGTAATAGGGTGGTTGGACGCGTTGTTCCTCCCTCCCCTGATGCGTTGCTCTGGTATGTGCGTAGTCGGTCTATCGAGTGACCAATTTATGGAGAAGGTAGTGTGTGTATGTGTAAGTATATTGTAAGGTATATGCGTGTTTAAATGAGGTATATTTAAGTGGTGAAGTTGGTTATCTCACCACACTAAATTGATAACTAAGAAATAAGCTAATATGACACTGATTTGACGATGATAATGTTGATTACAACTCCGCTCAACTGTAAATATCATTATATCAACGTTAAAGTAACGATAGGCATTCCAGCCCGTTAAATAGGGAATAACAATCACCAAGTTGAGCCCATGTTGCGAGTCAAGTTGGGTTTTCCGGTTATGAGCCATGATTTCCCCTTTTCATATATATATATATATTTTTATAGATATCATACTTAAAAGTTTTCCTAATAACCTTTTACAAGTATAGAATTTGTACTTCGATTTTATTCTGAATAACTAAATTATCTAGCCAATTATTGCGGTAATATCTTTCGATCGTATACAAAGAAAAAGTAAGTAAATAGTTGATACTAATTAAACATATTTTTTTTACGAACATGTACACTATCAAACTTACAATTTGCTAGTCTCACATGTTTACAATCTTTAACTTATGTTGAAGTATGTCTGACAAGAATTAGGATCAAATGAGAAATATAATTAAGATGAGAAGAATGAGAAGAAACTACAACCACAAATATTAGATGCACCCATGAAAAATAGATGCATCTCCTATTATTTCTCTTTCCTTATTTAAAATTTGTGGTTATAATTTTTTCTCACTCTTCTCATTTCATTAATTTTTCTCACTAGATCCATACTCTGTCTGACAAAACGATAAGTTAGATGATTTATTTCTGTTTATTCTTAATAAAAGGTTAACATAATCTCACTTTGAACTTTTGTAATTGCTGTTTCGGTATAAAGTATAGCATTAATTCTTATTCAGTAATATTTATCAAGAAATAAGCAATTAATCATGAACTTGGAATACTAAGTATTACGGTCAAACATTTAGTTTAGCTGTTTATAAAACCTTCATATGTATATTTAATAAACATATGTTATATCATTCGAGCAACTGGCAGTATATACATTAACGAATATATAACACCCACGGAGTTTAAGAATTTCGCATGAAGTATAATAAATTTTGTTTTCAATGTGTATAAGAGGAAGAAAGGTTTTGACGAACCGTGTGTATGTATGTGTGTGAGGATTGTATAAAATCATTCTCTGGTAAATCAAAGGCGGTTTCAATAACGGTTTTTTGATGTAAGGTTTAAGCTTTAAATCAACTTTTAAGGTTCAGAGAAGGAATGTACACTAAATATTAGGATTGATTTTACAGTTGAGAGCAGGTCTTGAGAAAATTAAGATGGGACTTTGGTTATACAGAAAACAAAAACTTTTTAAAACGAGACTGAAAATAACCGGTTTTTAAGACGGAACTTAGGTTTGAAATTGGTCTTTATTTAGGTCTTGGTTATGAGTGTGGTAAAGTTGCAGTTGCAAGTTATATTGCAGATCTAAAGTTTGCTTATGTTTGGCAGGTGGTGGTCTTGATTGAAGAGGAACCACAGTCATTGTTTAGCAATTAACCATGAACTTTCAATACTAAGTATTACGGCCAAACATTTAGATTAGCTATTAATTAGGTATATGTTACATAAAATATAAGACCTTCATTATGTGTATCAAATAAACATATGTTCTATCATTCGACTATTCAAGCAAACTTGCAGTAGACATATTAACGAAAATACAACACCCACGAAGTTTGGATATTTTAGCATGAAGTGAGTCAAGTGACCATAAATCATTAGTTTGTCAAACGTCAAATGATAACAACCTTTTTGTACCATGCAACTATGCAAGTGCCCAAAAATTATTGGAATCTGTTTTTAGGCCACCAGAATAATTCCTTTTTCTTGTACGCATCTCTACGTAACACTAAAATATTAAATATCATTTACAATCACAAAACATTTTGGTCTGCAAGTTTAGCCCAGTGGTAGTTAGATTAGATGTGTAACAAAACTGAAATTATTTGTTCTAATCTTACGTGTATACTCTTCTAATTACAATGTTACGCGATATACCTCTTTAAGTAAAAGCGTAAAGATTCATCTATTACCTTTTTTCTACATATAAAAAGCATTTCAGATAACAAAGTAACACATGTACTGAATTATATTCTATTTTAAATCCAATGATATGATGTATCATTTGAACCGATAATGTATAATAAATTGGCTTAGCTCCCAAAACAACTTTTGCAATAATATGAAGTGATGTAAACTCTTTCCAAACAAGAGTTAGTCCCAATCAATATTTGACACTAGTTCAATAATACTGTTATTTTGATCTTAATTGGTCCACACCTACCACACCAATTTACCATATAATTCCCATTTCAGCTTTCCATTTTTGTCGATTCCTCAATCTTTAATATTAATCAAACGCAAACCAAAACAAACACGAAACATGTTAATGTATGGTTGAAAGTGGTCTCAGATGTTTTTTTTATCTTTATGTCCATTACAATGTAATGTATGAGAATGTGTAATGACAAAGGTGTGTACGCGTGATGAGATGATGATAAGACTGGTCAATTAAATAAAATAAACAATGTTATATATCTGATTCATAGCATATTCGATTTTTTTTTTGTCGCAATAGTTGATGTATTCTTACCGTATAGACTATAAATGATAGTTAAGTTCTCTTTCTTTATATGTTGATGTGTGAATCACTCGTAATCTTTGATCGTAATTCATTGAACCTTGAAAATAAGTATATATCAACCGAGATATTTTTAAATGCAATTTGTTGTACGAGTATGAGATTAAAGTCCAAAATATACAGCTTAGTAGATGTCAAGCATTGCTAATTCCAAGAATTTGAACCCTAATTTTCTTCATTATACCAACTAACCATAGCGCTATTAGCCACAAATGATGACACACGCCAATAGATATTCTTTTTCATCTCATGATACTAAAAGAATATTTTTTCTTGTACGCATCTCTACGTAACACTAAAATATTAAATATCATTTACAATCAAAAAACATTTTGGTCTGCAAGTTTAGCCCAGTGGTAGTTAGATGTGTAACAAAACTGAAATTATTTGTTCTAATCTTACGTGTATACTCTTCTAATTACAATGTTACGCGATATACCTCTTTAAGTAAAAGCGTAAAGATTCATCCATTACCTTTTTTCTACATATAAAAAGCATTTCAGATAACAAAGTAACACATGTACTGAATTATATTCTATTTTAAATCCAATGATATGATGTATCATTTGAACCGATAATGTATAATAAATTGGCTTAGCTCCCAAAACAACTTTTGCAATAATATGAAGTGATGTAAACTCTTTCCAAACAAGAGTTAGTCCCAATCAATATTTGACACTAGTTCAATAATACTTTTATTTTGATCTTAATTGGTCCACACCTACCACACCAATTTACCATATAATTCCATTTCAGCTTTCCATTTTTGTCGATTCCTCAATCTTAAATATTAATCAAACGCAAACCAAAACAAACACGAAACATGTTAATGTATGGTTGAAAGTGGTCTCAGATGTTTTTATATCTTTATGTCCATTACAATGTAATGTATGAGTATGTGTAATGATAAAGGTGTGTACGCGTGATGAGATGATGATAAGACTGGTCAATTAAATAAACTAAACAATGTTATATATCTGATTCATAGCATATTCGATTTTTATTTTTATTTTTTTTGTCGCAATAGTTGATGTATTCTTACCGTATAGACTATAAATGATAGTTAAGTTCTCTTTCTTTATATGTTGATGTGTGAATCACTCGTAATCTTTGATCGTAATTCATTGAACCTTGAAATAATTAGTATCAACCGAGATATTTTAAATGCAATTTTTCGTACGAGTATGGGATTAAAGTCCAAAATATACAGCTTAGTAGATGTCAAGCATTGCTAATTCCAAGAATTTGAACCCTAATTTTCTTCATTATACCAACTAACCATAGCGCTATTAGCCACAAATGATGACACACGCCAATAGATATTCTTTTTCATCTCATGATACTAAAAGAATATAGTTAAAGTGAATTACTAATAGTTTTTTTTTTATAGAATATCTCATATTCCCTTTACTAAATACAAAAGTAAAGATTCCTAATCCAACTCTATTTAAATTACCAAAAGTTCAATACCATCTATTTGGTGTAACTTCAATACCATCTATTTGGTGTAACGCACTCCGTCCCAATATTATCGTTATATTGGTTAATATATTTTATCAGGTTGGAAGCTCCTTTTTACCCAAAAAAAATATTATCGTTATATTTTCTCTTTTTGGTTTATTCCAAAATAACTATTCATGCTTAAATATAGAAGTTGAAATGTTTAAATTTACCTTATTACCTCTAATCAAATTATTAAAGTTAAATAAAATCATTAATTAGTAGTCAAATGGTAAAACTGTCTTTTAATGGCTTTTATAAACATCAAAACAGTAATAAATATTTTTTTTTTTTTTTTNGGTAGGAAATAAATTTAAAACGGAAAAAGTATAAAATAGTTCTTAGTTTCAAATATTCATCACGCCAAAACTTAAGATAATGGAAGTGTAAATCAATCGAAAATATTTAAAGAAACTTAGAAACCATTTTTACAAAATTATCCAAACTGGAAAATAAGATTTTTTCCATTTGGAGTTAAGAAACTATTGATAAATAAAGAGATATCCCCCATTTTATGACCTATTTTACAATTATCCATAAATATTTCTACATGCCATTTTCTTTTGTCACTTTAGCAATCCAACATTTTCTTGCTATGCCAATCCCCATTCCATCTTAGAATCATTAAAACTCAAACATTGAATTGTAAAAATTCGGTTGGTTTAAGTTGTTGTTTTGATAGTTTTCTTCAAACTTGATGGAATGTGGTTCCCTTAGCCTTGTTCCTTGGTATGGAGTTGATGACTGAGACATGATTCCCATTGTGGCCCCGGTTTCGATTCCGGTATTGTTCTCATAGTTGGCGTCGTGATCGTCTAGCAGATGAGAAATCGAGCCTAACGATTCCAATTCCCATAAATGAGCAAGTGAAAATGTCCTTGGTATTTTCATTGATTGTAACTCGAAGACATTTTGATTCTCACTAGGGATATTTTGAGCATTATTGATATTTTCTTCTCTTTGTTCCAAAGGTCTTTCTAAACTCTTTTTCTTGTAAATTCGGCATAGGACCCAATCGTCTAGCTGAAAAAACACATAAAAACCATATATAAGTCTTACATCCTAAATAATTAACTTTGACAAAAGATCATCTAGAGTATGAACTTAGCCTACCCTCATGGATCCAATTTTCTTAGCCGTAGGTTGTGATCTTGACTCGTTCAATCGATATTCATGCATGATCCAATCCGTCTTAATCCCCTTTGGAGGCCTACCTTGGTAGAAAACTAAGGCTTTCTTGACACCGACGTATTTTGATCCACTATAGATTGCTTTATCCGTCCCGGTGGCCTTCCAATACCCCGAGATAGCTGCCCTATTGGGCCGAACCCCATTAGGGTATTTTCTGTCTCGAGGAGTAAAGAAATACCATTCTTTCTCTCCAAATTCCGTTTTCTCTACATTTCACACGTCAAATACAATCACTAAGTCAATATATACATTCATATCAAAGCATAACAACAAATCATATATAAACATTACTAAAAATACTAACCAGGCAACTCCCAAGGATCATGCTTGTATATATCGACCTCGGGTATTATGGAAACGGGACATGGCTTGGACAACGCTTGATTTCGTAAGTAAAACATGATAAGTTCTTCGTCCGTTGGATGGAACCGAAAACCGGGAGGGAGATTAGAATTATCCTTTCCTACCATGTTAAGTTGCTAGCTAAAGTCTTTTATAAAAGTTTTTGTCACAAAACTATGATAATATGAAGAGAAGATTTTTGAAAGAGGGAGAAGAGAAGCGAGAGTTTTTGAAATGTTTGCAAGGAGAGTTGATGAGAATTTATTTGTGAGGTTTTTTTGTCCATTTGTGATTTGTGATGAGATTACATCACTCTTGATTTTGATTGGTTGATTGGACTTTTGACTTTATATTTGCTTTCCAATGGGGACTTGGCATGCACATACCCATACTTTGGCAAGATTAGGTAGCACACACCACACACAAGTACTCGTATTTATTTGTTTAATTGGAATCATCCATCCCCTTATGGGAATATTTCTTTTTCTTCTTTTATTTTTTCTTATTTGTGGTGCTTTAACAAACTTTTTTTTTTATGGGCACACTCAATTGACAAGTCTCATTTAACATACCAGAATTATTGACAAAAAGAAAAAAAAAATAAAATAAAATAAAAAATAAAAAAAAATCTTTCGTTTTATGTTGCACAGTGGTAAGTAAGAAGGGGTGTAAAAAAGCTATTCCGACCGAACCTAATTAAGTCTATTCGGATCGGGTTATTCAGACGGGTATTTAGGTCGGGTCGATTTGGATAACATGAATGCTAACTAGGGTCGGGCAACGAGTTGAATATATTTGCCTACCTGGAGTTTCAGTATGATATTTTTAGTCTAAACCCGACTTGACCCGAGACAACTTGACTTGCACCCGACCAACCCGACCTGATTAACACCCCTGTTACTATGCAACTAAGGAAAAGTTTCTTATTGAATTCGTAAATTTTTATTGAATATATTAAGATGCACTGTAAAAAACATGAATCACGAGGGCAATTTTATATTTTCACTCTTTAAATATGAAAATTTCATATTTATTCAAATGCTTAAAAAATAGATTAATTAGGAAAGTAGAGTAATATACGAAATCAATCATTAAAATTATTGTACATTATACATTCAATGGTTGTACTTTGGGTATATGAAATTAATCATAAAAGTAGGAGTAGATATGAAATTCATCCTAAATTGTATAAGAGTACCACGTGCAGTGGCTCAAGCCAAACTGTCACCTATACGGCACCTCACCATTTTCTCTTTTCACTTCTCTTTCACTCACCCACCCAAAAACACCCTCCACAGTTAATCAAATTAAAATCCCACTATTAAAACTCACCGTACCTAATTAAAAAGAAAAAAGAAACACAAAATCTCCCATTTGACGTAAGCTAAATCCTTGACGAAATGTTTGGCAAATGCACACCCCGATGCAGTGGCGAGCGTTTTGGCGAGATACATGTCAGCTTGGCGTTGCACCCTAAGGTCTAATGAATGACACAGAATAGGTTGTGAGTATGAGCTTTATAAACTTCATACAGATTTATAGATCGAGTAATTATATCATCTATGGCATGTGAGAAGAAGACTCGAAAGCATATTAGAGATAATTGAGATTCTTGTACGTTTCACTTAATAAGAAAGTGAGAAAGTTATATAAGAAAGTATCGGCAATGTATTTTTGTTATTTTAGACTTTTGTTAAGTCATAACGTAACTTTACCCTTTTGTTAAGTGATAACAAAATAGAATTTTATGCATTCCAAACCTAGTGATATTAGTACCTTTTAAATAGGGTAAATTCTATATTTCCCAGACCTAATTTTCAAAATGTTATATTTTTCTAAAACTACAAGTTTGATGCAAAAACACCATCATTCTACAATCATGTTTGAAAAATATGTCATTTTGATTCCATTAAAGATACTAGTACTAGCTAGTTAAAGCCTTGTCACGAAAAGGAAAATATAATGGTAAATAATAGAAAAAGCAAGGTTTTTAAGATGGGGATCTTATTCAGGATCGTTTCCGTTTTGTAATATCAAGATTGTAAGATCGGATCGGGATCCTAAGATCCTACTATAATGTCATTTTCTTAATAATTTTTGTAATATTATTCAAATCTACAATATTATATATTATAAATTTAAAATTAAATGAATTTTTCATGAAAATGTTGTCTTAAATTATAAATATGAAATGTTTATGAAAATTAACATGTTATTTTTTAAATCTTATAAAACATAATCTATAACTTTGTAGTTTTTTAGTTTGCAGTTTGAGAAAAGTAAATTCAGATTAGATTAGATCTTAAAATCATATGGTTAAAATCGGGATCTTATAAGATCTGAAGCTTGTTAAGATCCTAATTAGGATCAGGATCATTTTTGTTATATAATATCGTGAAATCGTAAGATCTTAAAATCAGAATCGAAACGAAATTAAAAGAGAGAAAGCATGATTCCAATGTGTTAGGACAAAAGAACATATATTACTATAATACTATGATTCCTATGTTGAATAAGGAGTGCATATTTTATGTACTACGTAGTTTGTTTAAGATTTTTATGGTTATCAAGATCAAGTCCGAGGCTTATCCATTAAAGTAAAGGTTACATGCGCATGTTTTATATTCAAGGTCGCCCATTCATAAGTTTTTAATGCAAAATCTGTCTTAAAGTAGAAACTTCATAGCAAAGCACTTGAATAAAACTAATGAAAACTAATATTGTTGTTTGTTTTATATCTTAGTATGTCGACTAATATTAATCTATGTCTTAAAGTAGAAACTTCATAGAAGCACTTGAATAAAACTAATGAAAACTAATATTGATGTTTGTTTCTGTATTTGTTAGTATATCTTAGTATGTCGACTATATATATTAGTCTATATGTTCTTGTAATTTTTTATCCGAAATTTATACGGAGTATAACTTATGTTACACGCAATATTATTGAACAAGCAAGAGAACTAGAGAAGTACGATAAATTTGTTTTGGATTAATATCACTGTACAAAATACCGAGTAAACTTTTTGTTTTGCAAGCGTAAACCCATAAAAGCCGTCTGTTTTTAAAGTTACCATTTGTTTTATTGATCAAAGTGTGTCAAAATGACATACCAGTCTTACTATTTCAACTTATTTTTTGATCAATTGCATTTTTTACTATTATTATAGTTTTTCTTGTGGTCCTGCAAATTTTACTTGCATGAGGATAAGCTCCGATCCATAGTTTATATTATCGCCTCTTTATAATCCTACCAATAAAACACATTGTTAAGACCTGATATTTGCAATGGTCAGATGCACATTTTTGCTACAACATGATCGCGTTATCTACAATATTAGATCATTTCTATCTCGTATCATTGCTAACCATTTCTTTCGCTCAAATATGACTCCCTCGCACATTGTTAAGACCTGATATTTGCAATGGTCGTACGTTGATCGGCTTCATCCCATCATATCTCGATCTGGATAAACCTTGTAGCTGATGCTCTATTGAGAACTTTTTTGATTAAATAGCATGGGTCATATCATAACTCTCATAGATAAGTATGACAACACTAGAATTGGTTCACAATGATAGCACCGCTCAATTTTAAGAAAATAATTTTACAGGTCTAGTGATATGTGAGTTGTCTACCAACAAAGAGGTTGTGGGTTTAAGCCTCGCTATATGCACTTCTGAGATAAGTGCTATAAGATATGGAAAAATTGCCGTTCAATTTTTTTGTTTTTTCTTTCATTAAGCAATCAAATGTCATATTAAAACATTTTCAGTATGTTGTAATTTGTAATTAGACACGTCTCATGATAAAAAAAATTAAAAGCACGGACACTCATTCACAGATGAATCAAGTGCACGTTCAAAGTTTAAAAACAAATATTTATAAATTTTTTTAACATAAACCAACATTCTCACAATATACAACACAAATTCTTTTATATACATTTTCATACAACAAAGATATTATTGAGCCACAAGTATTCAGATAAATATTTTTATAATCATGATAACCAATTGGCTTAACTCAGTTGGCCATTTGGGCTTTTTCTGGAGCTTGAGGAGGTTTTACCCAGGGTTCAAGTCTCGCAAGTGACAAAAAATCCAGGTTTTCCTCCTAGTGCGAAACCGTGAGTTTTAGGGGTTTCCCTTCGCAGGTTTCTCCTAGTCGTTCGGATCCTAAAGCCTACCAGCTTAAATGACTTAACTCAAGGTCGGATTTCAAGTGCGGTACCGTTTTAAAAGAAAAAAATATATATATAATCGTGACATACTCATTTCAACCTGATTTGTCACCACATACATGGCGTGTGCCATTATTTCCAACTCAAGTGGATAACCATCGGTAAAAAAAAGAAAGAAATTACATTTGCAAGGACATTATCTTGCCACGTCACAAACATGACTTCCTATTGGCTAATTCACTGTTATATTAAAATAATGTCACATGATTCAGTGCCAGGTGTCATAGTGACGATTCAGATTTTGGTTTTGAGCACGTGGCGTGATTGAATTGTTCATCTCTGTTTTTAAGATAAAGGAGAATATTCCAATAGCATTATCGGCCGTTGGATTAAGATGGGATAATGTTTTGGGCCACTTTGTGGGCGGCTTGTCTTGACTCTTGACTATACCAATTATACTTACTTTTAGTGGAGTAGTATATTACTGTTATTTTTTTGTTGTTAGTGTCGGTAAACTTGAAATTGATTGATGGACTAATTTACGTGATTCGAGATTGTGAATATTTGCGCAAAACGATTATGTACGGTGACAATAATTATATTTGTGAAATCATAATTTTGGTTTACAACACTAAAATAGTAGGAGTATATGTTTTTGAAAATTATCATGTTTAGAATTAATAAAAAAAAAAATAATAATAATAATTTAAGTTGATAAGTTTTAAAAAATATAAGAGAACTTTAAGAGTAATTTAAGCAAACTACTTTAATTTAGATTTCGAATTTATATAATAAAACAAAACCCCTATTGGGAATTTTTCATTTCAAAAAAATTGGAACCATACCTTATTTAGTAATAATTTTATTTAAAAAAAAAAGATTATTTTCTTATTAAGTAACATTTTATATTTATCCATAACACAAGTAGAAGATAAATACAAAGAATATAGATAAGATATTTAAAAAAAAATATATATTTTTTCTTATTAGGTAACATTTTATATTTATCCACAACACAAGTAGAAGATAAATACAAAAAATATAGATAAGATGCAATTAACTATAGGATTAAAAAATTTAAATAATTATTAAAAAAAAATAAAAGAAAAAACCCGCGCGTGCGCGGGTATTATAACTAGTTCAAATATAAGCAAACTACTTTTTTACTTGGCTTTGCAATTCAAATAGGGTAAGTAGCGCAGCTTGTTGCTCGTTTGTCTTGCACTTTTATATAAATCGAAAGAATTAATATTTAAAAAAAATCTATTAATGAAAAAAAAAAAAAAAAAAAATACACTTGTTATAAATAGTTAAGATGCTTTAAATTGATGAAGCCATGAAACCATGGGCTTTACGTGATTAGTTCATGTATGTACGCACAAAACAAGTTTGGACTTCAAAATTTTACTAACATTTTAATGATCATAGTCAGTTGATTTATTCATACGTGATACGTCGAACTATTCTAATATGAGTACAGGATACGTGTTTGAAAATGTTATTTTAACCCAATGTCATAAACCGTATTATGCTGTAGTATACAATAAAAACCATTAGCTAATAAGAACCGTACGTGTCATGTTCAAAATAAGATTTTTTGTTAAAAATCTATATTTTTCTGAATTATAATGCGTTTAATCACGTATTACATAAATCAAACAATATACATTAATTTGTGCAACACCCTATTTGTATAGAGGTATAGCTCAACCTATCGTACCTATAAAATGGACGGGTATACGTTCTTATCTTTGATTATTGATTTTCATTTTCAGTTATGGCATTGAAAATATCTTATTAAATGCTTATTTTGATGATATATAGGGGCATCTAATATCATTCGTTTTATGGCGATACACGTAAGATGTATTACAGTAAAAAACACATACTCCGTACTTGTTTATTATATTTTGATTAAAGCTATAAATTACTTTAGTTAAAACACATTTTGTGGGTTAGTTAACTTTTAACGTTCCTTTTATCTGTAGTGAAACATATGCCCAATAGCTTTTTATACATTTTTATAGTTAATTAGCTTAAACTTTCCTTTTATACACACCTGAGTTTATGTTAGCAAAAGCCGTATCACTAAAACTGAAGTGATATCGTATTAGAGAAAACTTCCACATATATCACAAATTTTTAAAGATCGAATAGACAAATATTGCTCATTCATTTTCTTAGAAAACAAAAACCCCTTTCATTATTCTTTTTAAAAATTCAATATCGCACAAACCGTTAATCGTTGCATAACACGAATCATGAAATTAAATTATCTTTCTATAGAGAGTCAATTCTATATACTTTCGACGAACTTTTTTTTCAAGTTTTTTTGTGAGTGTCGAAATTCTCGCCCTGAAAAATCACATGTGATTTGTAAAATCGCAGCTGATTTGTAATCTTGAAAATTCAAATGTGATTAAATCCAATGTAATTTGTAAAATCACATGTAATTTTTAAAACAACAAATCGCATATGATTTTACAAATTACATGTGAATTTCAAAACAACAAATCGTATGTAATTTTACAAATTGATCTATGGTTATCTCACCCCAATAAAACAAAAGCCAAGTCAATTTATATACTTTTTTTCCGAATACCAAATGTTAATTTTCATGCTTTAAGTATATACCAAGCATTATGCTTTTATTGTAAGTGGTACAGGGGGATACACGATGCATTAGTTCGCATTCTGTTTTCTTTATGCGTTGTTTCTTGTCATTATTAATATGAATATACGTATGCATATGTGACATAATCTGCTACGTACTAAGTTATAATGCGTGGTACCCATTAATCCATTATGATTCAATTCATATAGTCAATCGTTATCAGTTGTGTAGTACTTATTCACATGAAAAAAGGTGTGAAGTTTACTTTGTATGATTTCTCATTCAAAAAGATAAATAAAATTACAATGTATTCATGAAATTAAAATCACCCTTTACGATTTCAAAAATAAATAAAAAATAAAAATGTATTCTGTAATGTCAAAGCCAACTGTGTATCTATATGTTGTGCTTTTGGTCAAGTGTAGGCTTTGAAGAAAAATAGCGTATAGTTACAAGTTATAAATTGTCAAAAGAATACAAAGAAAGACAACTTCAACTATTGTTATAAATTTTATTATTGTTTTACCATGTGTCTTTTTGTGTTCTTTTATCTCAAAGGGCAAAACCTGGTGTATTTTGTGGGCTGAATTCAGTTGAATATCACATTTCAACTTAGACGAATAATTTAAATAATTTCATGTGTGCTATATATATTTTTGTAGTTTATGGACTAATTTGAAGGCAAGAAAAACAATTGCAACCTCCATCTAAAAAACTAATCATGCTTTCAACTCTCCATAATCACATGCAATTGCTTTGTCACTTTATTAAAACTTATTACTAAAATGTTGTCTAATACTACAATAATGTCATATAGCATATATGCCGGATTATGTACATTGTTCATCTAATAACTGTCATTATAGTAGAATGAGCATTTGCATTAACTTATAAGCATATGAGAAGTGATATAGACATCACTTTTTTTATACATGCATCATAGAGCTTTGCTAAACATTCTTATATTTTCATTTTACAAATCCTCTTACACTCACGATAATATTATATATTTGTTCTCCACTCATTCTCTCTCTGCATCCAAACCGTCAGTTCTGCCAAGTGGCAGGATCTTGTGAATAGGACACTTTGTAAGCTTAAAATGTAAAAATGTTTAGCATTTTCGTACATCATATTATACAAGTTATAAAGCATACTGAGCAGTGAGCACACTGTAAAATACTCCATTGCACGTATAATGGTGTATGCATCAAAACAAATGAAGTATACATCAACTCTCTATGCATATGTGTATATGATGGACAGTGGAGAATGAGAACAAGGTATTGTGGGCCTAAGTTGAATCAACGAGAGTGAGGATTTTAATAGATTATTGTAGAAGATGATTATGTTTGTAATTATCCAAAGGGGGTGTGGATATTGCATGGCAACTTGATTAAGACCTTAATTTGATCGAATATAGTTAGTTTAATAACTAATTAAGCACATGGCCGGTTTCTACATTAATATAATGCTTAAGTAAGGATACGATTAAATGGTCACTTCAGCAGGTAATTATAAAAGATATTGAGTTTTGTTTTGTGTTATTATAACGTGAGTAGTAACTATTCAAATATACATACGTTTATGCTCACACTAATTTAAAAAATTTGGATCGAAGAGCCAGACAATTATGCCGATCGTCTTATTCTTTTATGTAAAAAAAATTACCACGTAACATTTATGTATACAGGAGCAATGTTTCAAAACTATGATTTTTTATCGACCTGGTTTAGTCGTTGGTTCAACCGGTTGAACCGCCGAGTCAAACCGGTTTTATACATATGTATACTTTTTTCTATATTAAATATGTAGCATTGCATGATCCTATGATTTTTCACTTTATTTCTGCATTCGATTGAACAGATGAAAAAGATTGAGACTCTACCGATAAGTTTTCAAATCTATATCTATAATAGTATAGCAAAGGATTTGCAACAATAATCAGCTTATGATTCTATGTTATAACAATCCATATTAAAACTATATTAGTTGGTGTTTCTAAGATACTTTATAACTCTAATATAGTGTTTTACAAAATTTTAACACATTAGTCCTAATCACTTCAACTTAGAAATATTGATGGGTAAAAAAGGTTTTGTTAGATTTTTTAAAAATTCATGACCTGGTCAGGTTTATCAAACCGGGTCAACGAAAAACCGATGGTTCAATCCAGTTTTCAAACAAGCACATCTAGCCCAGTCTCCAAGCCGGTTCCCGATTCAACCAGTAGAATCGGTCGGGTCAACCCAGGTTTTAAAACATTGCATACGAGTCTAAGTTGATATTTTAAACTAAAACTATTGTACAATTTTTGTATGAGATCCTATAAGAAAACACTTCCGATTAATGTTTTCAAACCCGGGTTGAACCGGCCGGTTTAACCGGTCGGACCGCTTCCCGGCAACAAAAACGGGTAAAAAAAACCCGGGTTTCTAAAACCAGGTTAACATGTTAGACCCGCTGGGTTTTGAGTGACCCGGATCAACTCGGGTCTTGAAACCCGGCCGTTTTCTTTTATTATTTATTTATTTATTATTATTTTTTTTTAATAATAAAAACCAGGATGACCCGGAGGTCAAATTGGTTGACCCACGTTGACTCGGCAGTCAAACCGGTGCCTGATAACTCAACCGGGTCAATTAAAAGTCATGTTTTTAAAACATTGCTTCCGATGAAACGAAATGTATGAAACTAAATTATCATTGTTTATTCGTATGGTGATATGGTCTTCGAGTTTACTTTTTGATAAAAGATAGGTGTGGAATATTTTGTTTTTAGTTAAAAAGTCAATGAAATGTATCATAGTATACTCAACATAATTAAGCATCATGGCAATGACTCTTATCTACTTAAGGATTTAACTTATTAGAGACTATATATATCATAAAAGGAATAACGTGAGTGTTCAAAGGGTTTGGTATACTTTTTATTATTTTTATAAGAACTAACTTTGACGTTTTAATCTTGTCTTTCTTAAGAACTCTATTATTTTTATAGTTATAGTTTCTTGACCATCATGGGTGCCTCTATCATATGCGAACCCTAACAGTTGGATGATATGCTAGTGCATCACGACCACCACGTTAGACCTCGGATTGACAAGCTAAGACGACAACCTTAGTTTTGCGTTACAGACCATGTCACCATGTAACACCAGGTATGAAATGATTTTTCGATTTGTATCTAGTTCAAGAGGGGATATAAGCGGTATGTGAGTGGCCTATTAACCTAAAGGTTGTGGGTTCAAGTCTCGTTAAAAGTATGTGAGATAAAATTTATGAGATAAGTGGTGTAGATTCTAAAAAAAATTGTTCTAAAAAAATCTTGCCATAAAATAGAGTTTGGAAATTTGATAAAGTTAGAGCCTAGAAGGTTTTACTTTAGTGGTTTTTTCTAAACTTTTTATATAGGATAATACTAAAGTCGTTTCTCTAGAATATTTGAAAGACTAAAAATACACTTGTAACCCGAAGGCATATTAGATGTCATTTTCTTACTTATATTTATAGGCTGTTTTGCACACCTGAATTTAATTACTTTAAAGTCGTCCTTTAATTTGGCTCGTCGTGCCTAAAGAGTGTGGTCCCTTTAAGTAGCGTGTTAGAGCTAGTAGTAGATAGATCACTACATTTGAAGTTTAAGATCACTACATTTGAAGTTTAAGATCACGTATTTGAAATTTTTAATTGTCACAATACCTATTTTCTATTTTATACGCCTCTGCATTCACGTGGCACAAAAATTGGACGTCAAGCACGACGGTATTGTATACGTATTCGTAGTAGAAGCGGATCCACTAGGGTAGCGGGCTAGCAAGCCGTATATTTTTGTCAATTAGATTTAAGAGAAATGATAGGGCCACAAACAAATTCTTACAAAAAGAATTCACAAACTGATGCGGCGTTGAGTGATTGGTTCAATGAGAGAGAGGGGAGAGAAACTTACCAATGACACACCAACACATCAGTTTGTGGATTATTTTTGTGGAAATTTGTTTGTGGCTCTATCATTTCTCTAGATTTAAAGCTAGAATTAGTAACTTATTGTATACGATATCAGAATCACAAAAACTATTTTAAATCATAGTAAACATGGTCACACTAATGTTGGCTCCCTTCTGGCCAAATAAAAAATGACCCGCATTTTTAAAACCAATAAACGCACTAACATTTCAATTTAGGTATTTGTATTTGTTATCGTCCCAATATACTAGTATAAAAACTAGACTTTAAGTTGAGAAATAGGATATTTAGCTTCTAATCTGAATGTATTGAACACGTGGATAATAAAATGACTACTCAAAATCATATCGATTTGTACTAGCTATTAAGTTTCTCTACAATTTTGTATTGTATGAAAACACCAAATATCTTTTTATCCTTCGAACATAAATTATAGAAACGAAAGTGTTTTGATGCCCACAAATCCACAATGATTCACCAGTCTTCATTAGTAAGGGAAACATGATTCCTTTTTTCCTTTTCTTTATCTTCATCAATATCAGATTTCTATTTTTATTTATTGATGAACAACATCTATCAACTTCATTTCTTTATATCATTTTGACGAACCACGTAAAAATTCCACCTTTGATCTCTTCTTCAAATGTAAAACTCTTGTTTGAATATAAGAATTGGTGTATAAGGACCACCGGGCATTTTCATCTCTCTTGTCATCTCAGTTTTCACTTTTCTGAACTAGTTTCTGACAAAACTTGATGTAATAAGACGACCCACACTACAAAAATCATACCTTACAAAAGTTCATTTTAAATAAAAAATCACACACACAAACATACATACAAGTAGGTCTCCTGCATGACTCACTTCTTCTTTTCTTCCCTGGGCAACCGAGTTGTGTACCACAAGTGTAATAAGGTCGACCGAGTGAAGACTAGTCGGTGACGATAGACCGACCGAGTATTTTGCCTCTACTAAGTCCAGCCTAATAACGTGTAATATGTTGCATGCTTGTCGTTAACTTAAATTTGAATTTGTTTATTAGCTTAGAATAAATTCTTTTACGTGGTCTTAAAGATTTATAAAGTATAATTATCATATTAATCGTTTGACTGATATTAACACGTAGTAGCTCATTCTTTACCCCGTATTCATTTCTTTCTTCAATACGTAGATGAATAATGTCATATTCAATATTTTCTAAAAGAAAGTACATGATTAGGATGAAGTATTCCTCTTTGCAATCTACATCATATCTCTAACAGAGAAAATGATATGTGAATTTTATGTTCAATGAACTTATTTAGTTTTATCCTATAATTTCAAAGCAAATGCCCTCAATTATTGTGGTTTCAGTTTATCTATATACTCAACAAGGACCAACTACAAAAGTTTTTGAAAGTGAAATATTAGTTTTTTATGTTTTTCTTGTTATCTTTCCATTATTTCAGTTCCAAATATAGCCATGATAATAGATATTTCTTAAGATTCAATAATAGCACTTAAAGGAATCGCAAAGCTAAGTTTCCACCATCAAATGTAACATCTAAGCATTTAAGGTCGACATGTTGAGTCATTTAGCTATTTTTGCTTTTTTTTTTTTTTCTTTTACTTTTGAACCAACCCGTTGGGACCGAACCTATTCGACCCATTTTCACAATTGTCCATTTTGACCCACTTTCACATCTAAGCATTTAAGGTCGACATGTTGAGTAATTTAGCTATTTTTGGTTTTTCTTTTTCTTTTACTTTTGAACCAACCCGTTGGGACCGAACCTATTCGACCCATTTTCAGAATTGTCCATTTTGACCCGAACTCATTTTGACATATTACCCTAAAACCCAATCAAGCTCATTTTACCACCTCTATAATATAAGTCCAATAACTTTCTAATCATTAGTCATGTGTTATAAGAAGTATATTACAATAAGAACAAAGAATAGGAATTTTGTGAAGTTTGGACCATAACAAATGTTAAGCATATTATGTCTGATTTTTAAAAAGTGAAATATCAAAAGGTTGCCCAAAAGTATGGGCGGAAATTAGCCGAGTCGAGCCGAGAACGAGCCTGCTAGAGCTCGAGCTCGGCTCGTTTAAGTTTTATAAAACTCGAGTTTGAAATCGGCTCGTTTCAAACTTTAATTTTTAAGCTCGTGGTATGTTTTATAAAGGCTAAGGCTTGGTTAGTTTATATGATTTGGTAATGAAAACTTAAAGCTTGGCTCGTAATATATATATCTTTTTTATTTATTTATTTATTTATTTATTTATTTATTTATTTATTTATTTATTATTTTTTTTTTGAAAGGTAATTTGCATGACATATATAGATTGGAAGGGCATAGAAGATCTATACCAAAAGATACATGAAAAGCTTGCATACAGATAAGTACCTGTATCTACAAAAGAACCGAAAGTTTTGCTTATAACAAACTCTTAAAGAGAAAAAAACAACAAAATGATTAAAAGGCTAGAAGACTCGAATTTTCAAACCATTGGGACCTGTCGGATTCGCTGAACTTCTTCGCACTATTTTGAGCTTATTACTAAACTTGTTAGCTCGTTTATAAGCTCGGTTATAATACAAATTCATATGCTTTATGCCTTTATATATGTTTGATACTGAAAATATTTTTGTGTCATTTAGGCTCGACTCGTCCAAGTTTTTTACCGATCTGATCCCAAACTTTTCACAAGCGGCTCGACTCATTTTCACCCTCGCCCAAAGAAGCCAAATGCAACCACAACCAAAATAACCAAACCGCGAACAAAGCACCATTTAACTTTCAACTTATACATTATATGCAACACAAATGGTCAAACAAATTTCTGTGTAACATTTAAACTTTCAAATAACAAGTCTTCATGAGAACTTTAGTTCTTTCCTCAAATCCAACATTATATAGAATCAAACATGAAAGAATTAAACTTCAAGACAATTAAAAATTGTCTAAGCTAGAATACCCTAAACGTATCCTACATTTGCAATGAGAATTTACTCTAAACAAATCCTAAAAAGCAACAAATGTCATTAAATCACTAATCTGATTCAACAAAATTAGGCTTCTTAAGGCTTTAGTGTTTTTTCAATTACCTTCCCAATAAACAACCTCGTCCTAACTTCATTACCTTTTCCATCTCTAANCAAATGTTAAGCATATTATGTCTGATTTTTAAAAAGTGAAATATCAAAAGGTTACCCAAAAGTATGGGCGGAAATTAGCCGAGTCGAGCCGAGAATGAGCCTGCTAGAGCTCGAGCTCGGCTCGTTTAAGTTTTATAAAACTCGAGTTTGAAATCGGCTCGTTTCAAACTTTAATTTTTAAGCTCGTGGTATGTTTTATAAAGGCTAAGGCTTGATTGGAAGGGCATAGAAGATCTATACCAAAAGATACATGAGAAGCTTGCATACAGATAAGTACCTGTATCTACAAAAGAACCGAAAGTTTTGCTTATAACAAACTCTTAAAGAGAAAAAACAACAAAATGATTAAAAGGCTAGAAGACTCGAATTTTCAAACCATTGGGACCTGTCGGATTCGCTGAACTTCTTCGCACTATTTTGAGCTTATTACTAAACTTGTTAGCTCGTTTATAATAACAAATTCATATGCTTTATGCCTTTATATATGTTTGATACTTAAAATATTTTTGTGTCATTTAAGCTCGACTCGTTCGAGTTTTTTACCGATCTGATCCCAAACTTTTCACAAGCGGCTCGACTCATTTCCACCCTCGCCCAAAAGAAGCCAAATGCAACCACAACCAAAATAACCAAACCGCGAACAAAGCACCTTTAACTTTCAACTTATACATTATATGCAACACAAATGGTCAAACAAATTTCTGTGTAACAATTAAACTTTCAAATAACAAGTCTTCATGAGAACTTTAGTTCTTTCCTCAAATCCAACATTATATAGAATCAAACATGAAAGAATTAAACTTCAAGACAATTAAAAATTGTCTAAGCTAGAATACCCTAAACGTATCCTACATTTGCAATGAGAATTTACTCTAAACAAATCCTAAAAAGCAACAAATGTCATTAAATCATCACTAATCTGATCAACAAATTAGGCTTCTTAAGGCTTGTTTTTTCATTACCTTCCCATAAACACCTCTGCCTAACTTCATTACCTTTTCCATCTCTAACACACCACCACCACCATTTCTCTTCATGCCTTCACTAACCACCCTTAAAACCCGCTCATCGCCACTAACAGCCTCCACGATACTCTCGACCACCACATCCATTGTCGGAACCTTTCTCCCCCATTTCCTCATTAACTTTTCCGATACAAAAAGCTCCGAATAAACCTTCCAAAATGATGCTCTTAAGTACCCCTTCATTTTACCTCTTACCATCCACCTCCTCATACTTTCTTCCAACTTATAAACCGTCGTACCGACATCAACCCCTCTTTCATATCCCATCTCAATCTCACCCATTTCATTTTTAGCAGAAACTTCGTCCTCAAATTTGCACCTTTTGCATTGACAATCAAACCCCCAATTCTTTGCCATTTCTTTGCGGTTTTTTAATGGTGAAAACACGTCGAAATAGCCTAATGTGATCTCTTCACCTTCTTTAATATCTCTAGAAGCATGAACAATAACATGATCACCAATGTGATATCTTTTAGCATTAGGATTACATGAATGGTTAATAAAAGAAGCTAAAACCCATATACCCACACCATGATAATCGCCATTTTTACCCGTAAATTTACTAGAAAACATCTCTTCCACAAGCGAATTCACATCCAATATGCTCAACATAGCCACAATATCAATCTTTTCACCCATAAAACTACAATCTTGCCCCGATTCCGGCCTAAACATACTAATATCAGGAACCTCAAGAACATCCTCATTTTCACCATTTGACAACTTAGATATCAAAAAACGCGTTCTTTCACAATTTTCACTCGATTCCACAACTTTATCTACAAAATTCTTCCACATTACCATTTGGGCATTCTGACCCAAATCCCCATTTTTCGACTCGGGCAATATCCCTCTTTCGGTCGCAACCGCTTTAGTAACCAACAACAAAGAACCAACATCAATATTCTTATTCGCAACCAATCCCCTACCACTAATCTCACTTTTCTTAATCTCTAATCCACCAATATACTCTCCTAACTCAGGTAACTTACCCTTAAACCCATTCAAAACCCAAGTACTAAAATCAAATGCACCAGATCTCGACAAAAACTCGAGTTTTTTACATTTTTCCAAATACCCTTTTAGTACTTCTGAATCTTGATTACTGGGGTTATCAAGATTTGCAATCTTGAAACAGTTTAAAGCAGAACTATACCTATCAAGATTAAGCAAGATCTTACCTTTAAGCATAAGTGTCTTAAAATGGTTATTTTCAATATCCAATGCTTCATCACAATCCTTTAAAGCGCCATCAAGATCGCGCGTTTTGGACCGTGCTTCTGCGCGGTTTGAGTAGGCTAAAGTTAATGATTTTTGGTGCTTTAAATCGGGGTTTGTTTGCGAAAGAGAGATGAATTGGGAGTATGTTTGGATTGCTTGGTCCCATTGTTCTCTTAGAAGATATTCATTGGCTTTGAGTCTTAGATTTTGTAACATGTCTTGTTGTTGTTGATTTGATTCTGCCATTTTGAAAAAAGAATTAAGGGGGTGTTCGGGGATTTGAAATGGAAGAGGAAAAGTAACGGTCATATTTTTATAACTTTTAGAGCAAGATTCTTGGGGTTGTTATTTTTATAGTAAATGTAACGGTCGAGTGAGTAAAAGTAAATTTTTTAACTTGGCATTTATTATTATTATTATTATTATTATTTTTTTTTCCCAAGAGAAAATGTAAATTCTAATTCTAATAAGAATATAAAACGAGTGGGCTTATCAAGTGTATGGTAAAAAATATATTCACAATAACTGTTTAAACTATCGTATCATATTATTTACATTTTTTATTTCTCATACTCATCTCCAGCAGGATTGGTTATTGTTGTCGTTGTTGTAGTAATGCTAGCGGCTAATTCATATTAGCTTTTGTGTTCTATTAATAATTTCAAATGTGTAGCAACGCTAATGGCTGATCCACAACCATGTAAAAACTTCAGACACAACAACTTTGTTTTTAGCTTTGAGACACTTATTTCTCAACGCGAACATTTGGGCGTGTAATTGAACATTAGTGGAACATTGTTTGAGACGCGGTTGAATGTCATATCATGTCCAAAATGAATACCTGTTAAAGTTGCTCGTTTAACCAATTTTTTTTTGAATAATTAACCTGTTTTATTACGGTAAAAAAAGAATGACAATGTTTAAGTATTTTTATTGCCAAAAAAACTACATTGATGTAAAGATCAAATGCAACTAATGATATACTTTCGTAGCAATATTTTACTTTTCCATCTAATTCTTCTTTGTTATGTTACAAATCGATTATATTAGAGTGAATGGTGCATGACTAGTGCGTTTTGGCACCGTTATAGGCAATTTTTTGCTCTATGGTATAGCCATACTGCACTCGCCCAAATATCATAGCCATTTTAAAGGTACAAAGCCATGTTAGAGGTACAAATGTCATCCGGTTGGCAAGAGTTGTACCATTTTTATTTTATTTTATTTTATTTATTTTCTATTTTATTTTATTTATTTATTTATTTTTTTTATGAGTGGGATATAAGTTGCAACTACACCCACCTCTTTTAGCTACATAGTTTGACAAAATACGTTACTACCAAATTAACACGTTTACAGCGGTCAACGAAGCTACAACGTATATACGAATCCAAATAAAAAGGTGGCACAAGGCGATTCTGCATACGCACATTTGAATCCTGCTATAGCTTTGGGTGGAGAACTTGTCATTGCCACTTAGCAAAAAGGTCTCTAAATTTCTAATACAAAATACAGAAATGCATTTCCCATATGTTTTTGTTTACTTCTTTAAATAATACATACCATCTCTAAGTTCTAACTTCTCTTCTGCAGTTAGACCCGACAAGAAGCTTTGGAGTTGTTGGAGTGACTTGTCGTAAGCAGGATCAGAACAAAACATCTGCAGCATACCTCTCATTATTTTACTTGTAGAAGCGGGAAGATTGTTCCAAGTTAAAACATGTCATTTTTTCTATTAGGGGTCAAAACAGGCTCAGTTGACCTTTTAACAATTAAATGACATTTATTTTTATTTCTATAGAAAATGGATGCAAAAATTATGACAAAAACTTCACTGATACAATAAATCTAAATATTTGAATAAAACGATGTATGAGATTGTATGCATTGAAATAGGCTTTAGGCAACTTTCAGTGTGTTTGACCCATTAGACCTATTTGAAATAAATCAACCCAATTCCACCCATTCATAAGTGAATGGGTCGAAATTGCCACCTTTACTCATTCACAAGTCACAACTAATCTTATTCAATAGATAATGGTTTTATTATCATACAACAGACTTTACCTTGAGTGTGTTATGAATTCTATCCAATGCCATGCTACCAAAATTTTTGAGCATCCCAATGATAAATTTCTGCAGAAAATATTAGTTTTTATTAGAATTATGGAGAGTTACAGGTACGATGTAATGTATTTCTAAAAATGGCTATGCCCATAAATCATATTATTTTTTAACTATTTTTCTCTGCAAAGGGGGTGTTTGGATCTGCATTTAGCAACTCATTCTCTCAAAACTGTGACTTACAGTTGTAATATGTAGTCAATATTTGTGCCAGGATAAAAAAACTCTGCTTCTGATCATGTGATTATTCACGAGTAATATAAGATTACTTATTTACTCATTTTTACATAATTGAGAGACTTTCTATATCCGTTTCACTAACTGTCTCCACTTTCTATATTACTTATATGTCACGTTTAGTCATTAATCATTAATTTCTTAAATAATCAGGAATTACCAAACATTCGAACATCGGATTACCACCCAAATATTACCATTTCAAACTTAAACAAATCGAAATACAATTTTACATCACACTTTCATTTACAGATTATTCCATGTAACATAATCATTATTTAAATGCGCATTCAAACACCCCCAAAGACAAACATATACTCCCATCGTTTCATTCAACTGTAACACGTGACATGACACATATTTTACAGGAAATGTTTTAGCAATTAATCAAAAGTCTTAAATGCTCTTCAATTATATAATCCCGGAAAAGCTTAAAATTCCAAGACAGATTTTAGATGCATTGAATTTGAAAAACAAAGAAAACAGAGAAATACCTCATAAACAGTCATTTCCTTTCGTAACTGATCTTCAACAGATGCCACTGACCTTTCGGCATCATCATCAGCCATCATCTCCTCACTGTTAACTGCGGATTTACCACCATCCGCCATGCTATCCACCAGTGTATACAAGTGGTCATTAGAGTCACCACCCGAAGAAGACTCTGCGATAATCCCCTACACCAACAGAAAGGGAATTTATATGGTGATTTAAGGCTTAAAGTTATAATTATAATAGGTGGACTAACCTTGCTTATCCAGAAATTAACCCTCCTTTGAAGAGTATCTACAGGCAACCCGATAGCATCTGCAAGACTCTTAGACGTCCAACTGAAAGTACAACAAGCAGGTACATTATATAATACTTTGTATTAAAAGGAGGTCAACACCACATGTTTCTATGGATTGATTAAAATTCATGGATTTACCTTGTTTGTTCCTGAAATTTTATAATGATTGTAGCATGTACAGGGGTGACTGTGAACTGCAGCGTTCTATCTTCAAATTCCAATTCTAACTGTAAGCAGATGAGTGTCAATTCTTTTCTCGATAATAAAAATAGTAAATCTAAATCAACTATATAGTTGCTTTATATTTTTAAGTTTTAACAATAGAAGGAAAAAAAAACTAAATATTTCATGTGACTGACCTTCACTGTACCAAGGTTTTTCTTCCACAGTAGCTTGCGAGGAGTTTTGATTTCATGAAATCTTTTAGCATAATCACCTAAAAGCTGCTCCATAGGCTCGGGTATATTGACATCCTCACCCTGCAATTCCGTTTCTACGTTATAGTCACACAAATGGTAGAATAGATAATCTATTAAGGTAGCTCATACCTGAATAGGTGGCCAGAAATTCGAAGATATAATAGTCGCATCAAGTATATCAAATGAAACCTCATGCTCCCGAGGTTCTGCACCTATAATTCAATTGCAGATAATAATTACAAAATTATAACAGATGTACTACAACTGATGTAAGTTATCATAACAACACTAGTTGTTAATTTGCTAAATTTACCTATTTGAGATAACTGGTTAATAGTGTTTTTTACATTTGTATTTGTCCTTTTTGAATCAATCAGATCATTGAGCATGATCTCGCATTTCTGCATGCTGCTTTCACCAAAGTGTATCTGGATACAATGACAATTTACATATAATTATTAGGTGTCAATAAGCGTTAGCTAAATATCGAAAACATTTAATTGCAAATTTTCACCTTGAGAAGCTCCAATGTGCGTATCTCAGTGTCGATGTCGTAATCAGTTTTGTTGAGAAGCTTTTCAGCTAACATAACACGATACTCATTAATCAATTGATCCTTTGAACCAATTATACTAACAATCATCCCAAGTACATCTACTTTCCTTCGGTAGCGACTCCCCTTTAAAGGATCAGCCTCAATAGGGTCAGGTTCCCATCTGAAAAGTGTTCATAAATTAACATCAGATATTAATAGCTGGGTAAGATTCATCATTTCATGTTATACAAAAGGGTATTGCTTTAAATGTAACACATATTGATCAAATTTCTAGTTTGGGTAACACACTTTGTTTGCACTTATAAAAAGGCTCAAACATTCATATTATTTGACAAGGATAAACCGTCATAAATCTTGATAAGAAGGGCTCGAACTTTCATCCATTTTGATAACTCAACTTTACATAAATCTTGATATGATAAGAAGGGCTCAGATTTTTTTATTATTATTTTTTTTATTTATTATTTTTTTTTTTTCCTTTTTTTTTTTTTTTTTTTTTTTTTTTTGAATAATAAGCTTAAGAATTCATACATTTTGGCTCAGTATTTCAGAATTCTGATAGAAGGGTCAGAATTTCAAACATTTTGCCTTAGCGTAACCAGACACAGTGCATTTTGGTAGCCAACTTGCTGATATGTTGCCCTTTTAACATGAAGGTGACGTGGCGTGGGAAGGTTAACTACACAGGTTACCCAAAATGTAAACTTTTTAAGAAGTTTAAGTCATATTTGTGAGTGAAAACAATGTTTGTTGCTCTAAATAAGAATTGAACCACAGTTCATGAAATCATATGCTATAAACCCATTATATAATGAAAATTTCATTACCGTTGAATGTCAATCCATGCTTGCTTGTCATCTGTATTAATATCATCATCAAGACCAGTATTTTCCTGATTTTCTTCATCTCTATTCAATTCTTCAAGGAGGCTATCTCCACTGTTTCCAGGTCCGTTATTGTTCCCACCCGTGCCATCAGTAAGCATAGTCACAATACACTTAATGGTGTCTTTTCTTCCTCTTAGGTATTCCCTAATAGGTTCACCAACCGCTTCTAGAAAAACTCCTGTTGGGTCTATTGTTCTAAGTGCTTTTATAGTTGAAACATATTGATCCAATATATCGTTTGTTGAAGCACCAGCTGTCAATAACCGGTATCGCAGTGAAGATATGAATGAATCAACTAGTTTAGAATGTTGGCCAGTGTACTCGAGACACTGTTTCAAATCTTCAATAGCAGGAACACTGCAAATGTAAATATTAGCTGAAGGTTTAAACTGATTGAATTTTACTTGACTTTTGCTGAAAAACTAACCTGTCAGGATAATCCACAATGATCTCAAAAAGTTTAGCGATTCTTAAATCTTGTAGAGTTTCATAAGCAAAATACTCTAATCGCAACTGCCATCTGATAATTCCTTCAGATGGCTTATCACCTGATGATGGACATGATGCTAGAGGTGATTTGGCACTTGGAGTGCTAAAATAGCTTATAGAATCACCAAGATAATCAAGAAGTGCATGCAAAAATTGGAGTGGCACGGCCTGCAGAAAAGGTTTCCTTGTTAGAATTTAGAATCAAGATAAATATTAATTGATCATAAGCACAATCACCTGTATCCACTCCTTGATAGACTCCAGAACAGAGTTCCTGTATTCATCACCAGCTAGATCATAAACTTTAGCCTGCCATATTTTAGGGAAAAATAAATAAATAAATAAATAAATAAATAAATAAAATACAGTTACGTTAAAGTATTTGATAGAGAAAATGTCACTACATACTAATCAAACTTCACCATTGTTCCACCAAGGTCATTAAGTTAAATCACTTAAGTATGTAACCCGGTTACGTGTGCTGATGTGGTGTGCCAATTGTGAAATATTGCTGACATATCATCCAATAGTACAGAAGTAAATCATGACAGCTATTTACACAACTGGCAGGCCATGTCCCAAATCAGGTAAAATTTTCAGTATGATTCATAACTTTGAAAGTTAAGCGGCCACAACCTCTTAAAAAAGAAGTATTAGTGATCTTGGTGGACCAATGGTAAAACTTGGTTCCTATTTAGTGGCATTTTCTCTATTTGATAAGTATGTCACATGAGGATGGACTAAGTGTGTACCTTTAAAAGTAAGAATATAGCAGAAGCATATGCATCCTCAGTCATAGATGAAAATCCAAGGCCTCTAAGATTATAAACAACCATTCCAATGTTCCTCACCAATTTGTTCTCCAATGTTTTCTTATGTTCACAGTTTCCATCAATATCCATGTTTCCAGATTGATTCAAGCGTGTACCTTTTCCATCTAATTCCATGACATTTCTGTCTTGCACTTCATAGGCGTCTTCATCATCTCCAGCCATGATTGTACTCAACTCCTCTAATCTTCCTTTAAAATACCGGTGGAGTACCTCTACAAACATGTTAATATCCAAATATTCAGTATTCTTTAACATAGATATGTGTAGTAGAGTGCATAGATGATAACTCAAGAGTCAGATACCAGTAAATTGGCGCGGCAGAGTGATCATAAGAACAGAAGAGACAATTAATCGATATTTAGAGAAGAGGACTTTTTCTACATCTAAGAGGTTCCCTTCCGTAGATGTATTATTATCTTGGCATAGTTGTAAGGAATTAACCAGCATCGATAAACACTTCTCCTGGTACTGTTTTTCCCGTGATATTTCTTCCAAAGCCTTACACAGCAGTAATTCGACTTCATCCTCTTGTACCTGTTTTAAGATACACCAGACTTATAATTATAGCCTTGCAAAAATGTTGTACGTCAAGTATCAGTGAATATAAATTAAGTGCTAACATACACTGTTATCGTCCATTTCAAGGTCTGGGACATTGCTATAAGCATCAAAATTCTTCCAAAAGTTTGGTGCACCATGTTTCTCTAACACACCCTGCTCACATCAAACAAATTACTGATTTGATTATAAACATCCATTACAGATATCAGCGAAGAACCGACAAATATATGTCTACACATATTATGAAAAACAGAAGCAGCAATGACAGAAATGAAACCCCATTGAATATAACATACAGGAATACATAATTGCTTCGCCAAAAATAGCCACTTTAGGTTCCCTACTTCCCTTCACAGATAGTTCTACTCTAGGAGTGCTCTTAGGTTCATTCTATGTTGTATGTTTAAGAAAAACATTCCCTTTATCCTAACTAAACCAATATCTGTATCTAAAAAGAACTAGTTCATGTTTGTTGTTCCTGGTTATAAAACATAGTTTCCCAATCAATTCTTTGACCAATATTTTACCGACAAATTTAGTAACGGGACTAATATTCAAGACTCAAGAGTTCCTCTTCTAGGACCACTTAAGCATTCCCCCTCACTTTGGTTATTTAGAACCACTTTATTATCCGCCTAGAAGTTACACTTCCTACACAAGCTAAACGAATATTCTACTTTTGTCAAGTATGGAAGGAATATTTTCCACGTAATGATGAAATGAAACTAGTCATTTAGAAAAGTAACTGGATCAAAGTAATTTAGTCAGTGGCGGAGCCAGAAATTTTTGGTCGAGGGGGCACACTTTAATAAATTTTAGAAACTAAACTATAAATTGGTACTTAGAGGGGGCAAATTCCGAAAAAAAGCCAAATATTTTCGAAAAACTACACTATAAATTGGTACTTAAAAAATTGTTTCGGCCCTCCCAAAAATTTTTTTCTAGCTCCGCCATTGCACTATCTCACATTTTCTCGCAGCTAACAACACGCAAGACTAAACAGTTAAACAACCTAAGTAACCAATTTAAAAATTTAGTTGTTTTTATGTTTATAAATAGAGATGGTAGAAATGGTTAAGCCAAATAATTTTAGTTTGAACAACCAAACTGCTTCCTAACAAACTTCCTAACCAACTTGCTTCCTAACCAACCTGTTTCGTAACCAATTAATTTTGAAATCCTTCCATAATAAGCAAGTAAAAGTCTGAATTTTAAGCCTTTCTAATTATAGAATAGTTTCAAATGCATTATATAATAGTATAGATAAACCAAAATTGATGAATTATCAATTTCTTAAAACAAGTGGCTTATCAAGTGTATAGCAAAAAATATATTCACAATAACTGTTTAAACTATCGTATCAGACTATTTACATTTTGTATTTCTCATACTCATCTCCATCAGGATTGGCTATTGTTGTCGTTGTTGTAGTTTTAATGCTAGCGGCTAATTCATATTAGCTTTTGTGTTCTATTATTAATTTCAAAGGTGTAGCAACGGAAATCGCTGATCCACAACCATGTAAAAACTTCAGACACAACAACATTGTTGTTAGCTTTGAGGCACTTATTTCTCAACGCGAACATTTGGGCGTGTAATTGAACATTAGTGGAACATTGTTTGAGACGCGGTTGAATGTCATATCATGTCCAAAATGAATGCCTGTTAAAGTTGCTTGTTTAACCAATTTTTTTGAATAATTAACCTGTTTTATTACGGTAAGAAAAGAATGACAATGTTTAAGTATTTTTATTGCCAAAAAAACTACATTGATGTAAAGATCAAATGCAACTAATGATATACTTTCGTAGCAATATTTTACTTTTCCATCTAATTTTTCTTTGTTATGTTACAAATCGATTATATTAGAGTGAATGGTGCATGACTAGTGCGTTTTGGCACCGTTATAGGCAATTTTTTGCTCTATGGCATAGCCATACTGCACTGGCCCAAATATCATAGCCATTTTAAAGGTACAAAGCCATGTTAGAGGTACAAATGTCATCCGGTTGGCAAGAGTTGTACCATTTTTATTTTATTTTATTTATTTATTTTTTATTTTATTTTTTTTTATTTATTTTTTTTATGAGTGGGATATAAGTTGCAACTACACCCACCTCTTTTAGCTACATAGTTTGACAAAATACGTTACTACCAAATTAACACGTTTACAGCGGTCAACGAAGCTACAACGTATATACGAATCCAAATAAAAAGGTGGCACAAGGCGATTCTGCATACGCACATTTGAATCCTGCTATAGCTTTGGGTGGAGAACTTGTCATTGCCACTTAGCAAAAAGGTCTCTAAATTTCTAATACAAAATACAGAAATGCATTTCCCATATGTTTTTGTTTACTTCTTTAAATAATACATACCATCTCTAAGTTCTAACTTCTCTTCTGCAGTTAGACCCGACAAGAAGCTTTGGAGTTGTTGGAGTGACTTGTCGTAAGCAGGATCAGAACAAAACATCTGCAGCATACCTCTCATTATTTTACTTGTAGAAGCGGGAAGATTGTTCCAAGTTAAAACATGTCATTTTTTCTATTAGGGGTCAAAACAGGCTCAGTTGACCTTTTAACAATTAAATGACATTTATTTTTATTTCTATAGAAAATGGATGCAAAAATTATGACAAAAACTTCACTGATACAATAAATCTAAATATTTGAATAAAACGATGTATGAGATTGTATGCATTGAAATAGGCTTTAGGCAACTTTCAGTGTGTTTGACCCATTAGACCTATTTGAAATAAATCAACCCAATTCCACCCATTCATAAGTAAATGGGTCGAAATTGCCACCTTTACTCATTCACAAGTCACAACTAAAGTTATTCAATAGATAATGGTTTTATTATCATACAACAGACTTTACCTTGAGTGTGTTATGAATTCTATCCAATGCCATGCTACCAAAATTTTTGAGCATCCCAATGATAAATTTCTGCAGAAAATATTAGTTTTTATTAGAATTATGGAGAGTTACAGGTACGATGTAATGTATTTCTAAAAATGGCTATGCCCATAAATCATATTATTTTTTAATTATTTTTCTCTGCAAAGGGGGTGTTTGGATCTGCATTTAGCAACTCATTCTCTCAAAACTGTGACTTACAGTTGTAATATGTAGTCAATATTTGTGCCAGGATAAAAAAACTCTGCTTCTGATCATGTGATTATTCACGAGTAATATAAGATTACTTATTTACTCATTTTTACATAATTGAGAGACTTTCTATATCCGTTTCACTAACTGTCTCCACTTTCTATATTACTTATATGTCACGTTTAGTCATTAATCATTAATTTCTTAAATAATCAGGAATTACCAAACATTCGAACATCGGATTACCACCCAAATATTACCATTTCAAACTTAAACAAATCGAAATACAATTTTACATCACACTTTCATTTACAGATTATTCCATGTAACATAATCATTATTTAAATGCGCATTCAAACACCCCCAAAGACAAACATATACTCCCATCGTTTCATTCAACTGTAACACGTGACATGACACATATTTTACAGGAAATGTTTTAGCAATTAATCAAAAGTCTTAAATGCTCTTCAATTATATAATCCCGGAAAAGCTTAAAATTCCAAGACAGATTTTAGATGCATTGAATTTGAAAAACAAAGAAAACAGAGAAATACCTCATAAACAGTCATTTCCTTTCGTAACTGATCTTCAACAGATGCCACTGACCTTTCGGCATCATCATCAGCCATCATCTCCTCACTGTTAACTGCGGATTTACCACCATCCGCCATGCTATCCACCAGTGTATACAAGTGGTCATTAGAGTCACCACCCGAAGAAGACTCTGCGATAATCCCCTACACCAACAGAAAGGGAATTTATATGGTGATTTAAGGCTTAAAGTTATAATTATAATAGGTGGACTAACCTTGCTTATCCAGAAATTAACCCTCCTTTGAAGAGTATCTACAGGCAACCCGATAGCATCTGCAAGACTCTTAGACGTCCAACTGAAAGTACAACAAGCAGGTACATTATATAATACTTTGTATTAAAAGGAGGTCAACACCACATGTTTCTATGGATTGATTAAAATTCATGGATTTACCTTGTTTGTTCCTGAAATTTCATAATGATTGTAGCATGTACAGGGGTGACTGTGAACTGCAGCGTTCTATCTTCAAATTCCAATTCTAACTGTAAGCAGATGAGTGTCAATTCTTTTCTCGATAATAAAAATAGTGAATCTAAATCAACTATATAGTTGCTTTATATTTTTAAGTTTTAACAATAGAAGGAAAAAAAACTAAATATTTCATGTGACTGACCTTCACTGTGCCAAGGTTTTTCTTCCACAGTAGCTTGCGAGGAGTTTTGATTTCATGAAATCTTTTAGCATAATCACCTAAAAGCTGCTCCATAGGCTCGGGTATATTGACATCCTCATCCTGCAATTCCGTTTCTACGTTATAGTCACACAAATGGTAGAATAGATAATCTATTAAGGTAGCTCATACCTGAATAGGTGGCCAGAAATTCGAAGATATAATAGTCGCATCAAGTATATCAAATGAAACCTCATGCTCCCGAGGTTCTGCACCTATAACTCAATTGCAGATAATAATTACAAAATTATAACAGATGTACTACAACTGATGTAAGTTATCATAACAACACTAGTTGTTAATTTGCTAAATTTACCTGTTTGAGATAACTGGTTAATAGTGTTTTTTACATTTGTATTTGTCCTTTTTGAATCAATCAGATCATTGAGCATGATCTCGCATTTCTGCATGCTGCTTTCACCAAAGTGTATCTGGATACAATGACAATTTACATATAATTATTAGGTGTCAATAAGCGTTAGCTAAATATCGAAACATTTAATTGCAAATCTTCACCTTGAGAAGCTCCAATGTGCGTATCTCAGTGTCGATGTCGTAATCAGTTTTGTTGAGAAGCTTTTCAGCTAACATAACACGATATTCATTAATCAATTGATCCTTTGAACCAATTATACTAACAATCATCCCAAGTACATCTACTTTCCTTCGGTAGCGACTCCCCTTTAAAGGATCAGCCTCAATAGGGTCAGGTTCCCATCTGAAAAGTGTTCATAAATTAACATCAGATATTAACAGCTGGGTAAGATTTATCATCTCATGTTATACAAAAGCGTATTGCTTTAAAGGTAACACATATTGATCAATTTCTATTTTGGACAACACTCTTTGTTTGCACTCATAAAAAGGCTCAAACATTCATATTATTTGACAAGGATAAACCTTCATAAATCTTGATAAGAAAGGGTCAAATTTTCATCCATTTTGATAATTCAATTTTACATAAATTTCGAGTAAACGGCTCAGACTAATTTGTTTTTTTGAATAATAAGCTTAAGAATTCATACATTTTGGCTCAGTATTTCAGAATTCTGATAGAAGGGTCAGAATTTCAAACATTTTGCCTTAGCGTAACCAGACACAGTGCATTTTGGTAGCCAACTTGCTGATAACTTTGATCATGTTGCCTTTTTAACATGAAGGTGACGTGGCGTGGGAAGGTTAACTACACAGGTCACGTCACCCAAAATGTAAACCTTTTAAGAAGTTTAAGTCATAATTGTGAGTGCAAACAAAGTTGTTGCTCCAAATAAGAATTGAACCACAGTTCATGAAATCATATGCTTTAAGTCCATTATATAATGAAAATTTCATTACCGTTGGATGTCAATCCATGCTTGCTTGTCATCTGTATTAATATCATCATCAAGACCAGTATTTTCCTGATTTTCTTCATCTCTATTCAATTCTTCAAGGAGGCTATCTCCGCTGTTTCCAGGTCCGTTGTTATTCCCACCCGTACCATCAGTAAGCATAGTCACAATACACTTAATGGTGTCTTTTCTTCCTCTTAGGTATTCCCTAATAGGTTCACCAACCGCTTCTAGAAAAACTCCTGTTGGGTCTATTGTTCTAAGTGCTTTTATAGTTGAAACATATTGGTCCAATATATCGTTTGTTGAAGCACCAGCTGTCAATAACCGGTATCGCAGTGAAGATATGAATGAATCAACTAGTTTAGAATGTTGGCCAGTGTACTCGAGACACTGTTTCAAATCTTCAATAGCAGGAACACTGCAAATGTAAATATTAGCTGAAGGTTTAAACTGATTGAATTTTACTTGACTTTTGCTGAAAAACTAACCTGTCAGGATAATCCACAATGATCTCAAAAAGTTTAGCGATTCTTAAATCTTGTAGAGTTTCATAAGCAAAATACTCTAATCGCAACTGCCATCTGATAATTCCTTCAGATGGCTTATCACCTGATGATGGACATGATGCTAGAGGTGATTTGGCACTTGGAGTGCTAAAATAGCTTATAGAATCACCAAGATAATCAAGAAGTGCATGCAAAAATTGGAGTGGCACGGCCTGCAGAAAAGGTTTGTTGTCCATGAGGAATTGAGAAATCTTGATAAACATAAACTAGAACTTCATTAAATATAATGAAAATAGGTTACAAGATTAAAACTCCAATAATACAAAGGCTACATGATTAAATCTTCAGCGTTCTTTACGGGGATAATTCGGTTATATATCCCTTAGAATGAAAAAACCTCATTGATCAACTAACCTTGAGATCAAGAGATCCTCCTACAACTAATATTACTAAAACTAATAATTGTGGTTTGTTAGGAAAACTTATCAATTGACACATACATATATATAGCTACAAAGTACAAAGTACAACATGTGATTGATTGGTTGTCATCCACCACTTGGAATATGCTTCAGAATATTCCTTTTACTTTTGTACTTTTGTCTTGTTTGACTTTCTTGTCATGTAGCTTGTATTCCCAATGCTTGTAGCTTGTATTCCCAATGCTTCCTCAGGGAGCATGAGGATCCTCAGGGAGCATGAGGCATCTTCAGGGAGCTTGAGCATCCTCAGGGAGCATGAGCATCCTCAGGGAGCATGATGCATCATCAGGGACCTTAAGGCTTCCTAAGGGACCTTGAGGATCTTCAGGGAGTTATGTTTGTTTAGAGATAGCTTCAGGGAGTTAGTGAGTTATTGTCATCACTCACTAACTCCATTATCTTCTTCTTTGGTTCAAGTGCCATTCACTGAGTACCGCCTCACTGAATGGAAAGTCTTTTCTTTAGACTTGTCCTGAACATCCTGAAGGTAACTCACTGAGTGACTGTTCACTCAGTGACTTGTTTGTGTTAAAGGTTATATGTCACTCACTGAAATAGCAATTTACTATTTTATTCAGTGAGTGATTTGGCTATTTTATGTTCAAATACTTGTGGGGAATATTTGGGTAAAATATTGACCCAACAGGTTTCCTTGTTAGAATTTAGAATCAAGATAAATATTAATTGATCATAAGCACAATCACCTGTATCCACTCCTTGATAGACTCCAGAACAGAGTTCCTGTATTCATCACCAGCTAGATCATAAACTTTAGCCTGCCATATTTTAGAAAAGAAAAATACAGTTCCGTTAAAGTATTTGATAGAGAAAATGTCACTACATACTAATCAAACTTCACCATTGTTCCACCAAGGTCATTACGTTTAAATCACTTAAGTATGTAACCCGGTTACGTGTGCTGATGTGGTGTGCCAATTGTGAAATATTGCTGACATATCATCCAATAGTACAGAAGTAAATCATGACAGCTATTTACACAACTGGCAAGCCAAGTCCCAAATCAGGTAAAATTTTCAGTATGATTCATAACTTTGAAAGTTAGTGGTCACCACCTCTTAAAAAAAGTATTAGTGATCTAGGTTGAACAATGGTAAAACTTGGTTCCTATTTAGTGGCATTTTATCTATTTGATAAGTATGTCACATGGGGATGGAGTAAGCTTGTACCTTTAAAAGTAAGAATATAGCAGAAGCATATGCATCCTCAGTCATAGATGAAAATCCTAGGCCTCTGAGATTATAAACAACCATTCCAATGTTCCTCACCAATTTGTTCTCCAATGTTTTCTTATGGTCACAGTTTCCATCAATATCCATGTTTCCAGATTGATTAAAGCGTGTACCCTTTCCATCTAATTCCATGACATTTCTGTCCTGTGCTTCATAAGCGTCTTCATCATCTCCAGCCATGATTGTACTCAACTCCTCTAATCTTCCTTTAAAATACCGGTGGAGTACCTCTACAAACATGTTAATAGCCAAATATTCAGTATTCTTTAACATAGATATGTGTAGTAGAGTGCATAGATGATAACTCAAGAGTCAGATACCAGTAAATTGGTGCGGCAGAGTGGTCATAAGAACAGAAGAGACAATTAATCGATATTTAGAGAAGAGGACTTTTTCTACATCTAAGAGGTTCCCTTCCGTAGATGTATTATTATCTTGGCATAGTTGTAAGGAATTAACCAACATCGATAAACACTTCTCCTGGTACTGTCTTTCCCGTGATATTTCTTCCAAAGCCTTACACAGCAGTAATTCGACTTCATCCTCTTGCACCTGTTTTAAGATACACCAGACTTATAATTATAGCCTTGCAAAAATGTTGTACGTCAAGTATCAGTGAATATAAATTAAGTGCTAACATACACTGTTATCATCCATTTCAAGGTCTGGGACATTGCTATAAGCATCAAAATTCTTCCAAAAGTTTGGTGCACCATGTTTCTCTAACACACCCTGCTCACATCAAACAAATTACTGATTTGATTATAACATCCATTACAGATATCAGCGAAGAACCGACAAATACATATCTACAAATATTATGGAAACAGAAGCAGCAATTACAGGAATGAAACCCCATTGAATATAACATGCAGGGATACATAATTGCTTCGCCAAAAACTGCCACTTTAGGTTCCCTACTTCCCTTCACAGATAGTTCTACTCTAGGAGTGCTCTTAGGTTCATTCTATGTTGTATGTTTAAGAAAAACATTCCCTTTCCCCTAACCAAACCAATATCTGTATCTAAAAGGACTAGTTCATGTTTGTTGTTCCTGGTTATAAACATAGTTTCCCAATCAATTCTTTGAACAATATTTTACCAACAAAAGTTAGTAATGGGACTAGTATTCAAGACGCAAGAGTTCCTCTTCTAGGACCAATTAAGTGACTAATTAGAAATTAGCATTCACCCTCACTTTGGTTATTTAGAACCACTCTATTATCCACCTACAAGTTACACTTCCTACACAAGCTAAGTGAATATTCTACTTTTGTCAAGTATGGAAGGAACATTTTCAACGTAATGATGGAATGAAACTAGTCATTTAGAAAAGTAACTGGATCAAAGTAATATAGACTGGCGGAGCGAGAAATTTTTGGTCGAGGGGGCAAACTTCAATAAATTTTAGAAACTACACTATAAATTGGTACTTAGAGGGGGCAAATTACGAAAAAAGCCAAATATTTTCGAAAAATTACACTACAATTTTTTTCGCTAGGGGGACACCTGCCCCTTGTGCCCCCCCTCTCCCTTTATATCCGCCGCTGAATATAGTATTAACATGTTCTGCTTATCCTTCCAAGAACTATCTGCTTAGCCCCCTGCCGAGACAAAGAAATGCCAAACAGGCGACTCAACCACCTAGTTCTGCTTGACGTCTTCTAGAAGACTAGAAAAGCGCCTAAAACTAACACTTGTACACGATATTTACAGGAAGAACTTCCTGCGACAGATGAAAGGCAATGCCACTATCTCACATTTTCTCGCAGCTAACAACACGCAAGACTAAACAGTTAAACAACCTAAGAAATTCAATTTATAATAGTAATGACTAAAACATAGTTAGTATACCTGAAGAGAAAGAAGGAAGTGATCTTGGACTAAGGAACAAAGACCGTAGTTAGACAAAGTGGAAACGCAGGCTTGAAAGCTGGAATACAATGATGACGAAATGCTTGCGTCATCACTGTCATTGTTGATAATGGTTTCAGTCAACAAACAGAAGTCATTCCACCTCTCCAGTATCTCAGAAATTGAAGATTCAGACAGTGAATCCAAAACCCCCAAATTACAGACTGATGCCGTCATTTGGTAATGAAACCCTAAATCCCCAGTGTGATTTTGCCGCCTTTTTTGCTCTTCAAAGGGAGATTTGCTTTGTGTCTGTCTCTGTTTGGCCACGACTTCTTTTCATATTTAGGGGTGTTTGTTTAGCGTCCCCTAATTTGTAAAGGGACTTGGAAATGTATTATGTGAATTTTTTTTAAGTTATAGAAACAAAAATGCTAAATCCTCGCTAAATCCTCCTACTAAATCCTCCTATAAAACCGCCTACTCACAGGATTCTGCCAAGTGGCAGAATTAACGGTTTGGATGCAGAGAGAGAATAAGTGGAGAAAAACTATTTAATATTGTTGTGTGTGTAGGAGGATTTGTAGGATGATTTAGTAGGAGGATATAGCAAAGCTCTTATAAAATGTAAGGAATTTTCGTAAGTGTTTCAATTTAGTATATGATGATGACGTGTCACGTTATAAATGGTGTTGCGTGTTAGTTTTTCAAGTATGACACGTCATTATTACGTACTAAATTGGAACACTTATGAAAGTTCGTTACATTTCTACAATTTTGAAAAAGTTCACGTACCAGATCGGTACATTTGAAAACGTACATTGCTATTTTACGACCAAATCCCAATTTTAAACATGTTGCATACGGGTTCGGGTTGAACAATTTTTATTTTAAACAAAAAGAAAGAAAATAATACTGCAAATATATATAGTTTTCTCCAACTTCACGAAGTGATACATAAGAAAAAGTTTTAAAAGTGTTAATAAACTAAAAAAATGAAAGCAGAACACATATTTATAAGAATTATAGGTTTTATCCATTTTGGGCTTTCCTATTAAATGATACTTGCACACTGAAGCCATAAATATATGAGCATGACAAATTGACAATATGGTATCATCAAATTTGATATACGAGCAAGGACCTTAGTATGACAAACGGATCACCTTGGTCACATCCAAACTGAACTATTGCCGACATATTCTTTGAGACTTTTGTAACTACTCTTTTTTGACAAAAGAATGTTATGACGGCCACCCTTAACAATGCATACCGGGAACTTTCTTTGAAAAAACTTAAATTTTATATTTTTTTTTGTTTTTAGTCTTTTTGGAATTTTTAGTATGATCATGAATGAAAATCTGAAAAGTGGTTTTTTAGATAAAAATTGTAGATTTTGGATCGTAACCACTTAACTAAACAGATAATAACAGCATTTTGGGGATGCGCAAAGAAGGGGAATGCACAACACTTTTTGCTTGTACTTGTCTATGTGTCATTATATCAACCATTCAAAAGTGTATGCGCAAAGTAAGTAGATGCATAAAGGAGGGGGACGCGCAAGTTAATTTGCGCTTACAGATAACGCATCACTTGTGGAAATGCACAAAGGAGAGGGATGCAAGACGTTTTGTTTGCACTTATCTACGTGTCACTATATCAACCATTCAGAAGTGGATGCAAAGTAGAGGATGTGTAAAAGAGAAGGATGCACAAGTTAATTCACGCATTGTGTAGTCGTTGGTGTCAAAAAGTCGTATCTATACCATCTATAAAACAAAAGTGGTCAAACTTGAAAAGTGAAAAAAATCAGTAATGTTCAAAGTTAAAAAATCCAGTGATCTATCTAAGAAAACTTATGAAATAATTTTAAATTAGTATTTAATTTAAAGTGTATCTATTTAAGGAAACTTATAAAATAATTTTAAATTAGTATTTAAGGTATATACTAATTAGTCTAAGCTTACATCACAATTTTCGGGGAAAATATACAAAACTCGAGCCTAATCGGGTTTCGAAAATATAAAAACCGGTTATATTTGACTTATTATTATTATTTTTTTATTATTATTTTTTTTTAATCAGAAGCGGTTCAACTGGTAGAACCGGCCGGGTCGAACCGGGTTTTAAAACATTATGTTTAATCTCCAAAATTCTCAAACTTTTATTATTTTTCGTTTATAATCCTTAAACATAAACTTTTTTTATCGCCGCAATCCGCTATAAAATCCCGCATGTTGATAATGGAAATTTCCAAATCCATCTCAAAAAACAAGATAAAAACCCCAAACGCCCTCTAAATAAAACTGTAGTTTCATTTCATCCTAAATTGTCTGTCATCAACCAAGATCATTCCTGTCATGTCTCAAAACCAACAACAAACCAACCACCCAATAAACAAGATCCTAATCTCATCACTCTCATCAACAGTAGCAGAAACCTTCACATTCCCAATAGACATAACCAAAACTAGACTCCAACTAACCTCCTCAACTAACCACCCAACCTCTGCATTTCATGTCGCAACAAACATCATTCGTGAAGAGGGTTTCACAGGTCTTTACAAAGGGTTGTCACCTGCTGTTATCAGACATGTTTTTTATACACCTATTAGAACTGTCGGCTATGAGTACTTGCGTCATGCTTACGTCACTCATTTGGGTGGAACTGATGGTTATGTTTCGTTACCGGTTAAGGCAGTTGTTGGAGGTGTCTCTGGTGTTATTGCTCAGGTATTGATAAATCTTTAATTGGGTGTGTTTGGATTAAGGGTTTGGGAATTGGGGTGTTTGGGTGATGATATTTATATCTTTTATGAGTATGTGTAGTCTTAAGATGAATGATTTAGCCTTAATAGTTGATCAATGTGAATATGATGTAGGTGAATTGGGGGTGTTTGGATTTAGAGTATTGTTAATCCGAGTAATGTGGGATGCATGATAAAGGTGGTTAAAAGATTAAATTAGATAAGGCAAAGCGAAATAGTCTTTCATTATTGAAACCATCATCCTAATAAAATAATCAACGAATGCAAACAACCTTAAGTGGCCACGCCAACCTCCTGAAAAGGGAGGGCTTTACCTGGTTTGAGTCTGTGTGGCGGTGGGTTCAAAACCTGTGGATTAGTCGGCCAAAAAGGTCGGTAATCATGGTTAAACAAAAAAAAAAAAAAAAAAAAAAGGTGAATGATATCATCTTGCTCCATTATATGTTTTTTAAAACTTATACAACCTAGTTAGAGTATTATAATTGTACCTTAGCTATCTATACCAAATTGGTGACGAATGACGATAGAAAAGAAAAGAAAAGATTAAATTTTGAAGGTCCTTAGCATGTTTTGGTATCTTTTGTGACTGGCCTTTAATTTAGGTGTGTGTCTTATTGCATTGAAAATTTGCTACCAAATCTTGGTTGTTTTTTTTATTGGATCAAGTAATCTTAATCTTGGTCATGTGTCTTTGGAATTGCTTAAGCAAGTCTATATATGTGAACTAAAGATGATCAAACATGTTAACTCTGAAAATCACAGCTTCAAACTTAACATTCAGATAATGCTGTATGAATACCTTTAGAAGAGTGATCCGGTAAGCAACTTTCATCATGACTGTTTTCCCTTAAAAAAGATGTGTTACTGATTACATAAAAGCAAAAACTTCACACGAGTTTAGGCTTGTGACAAATGCAGACCTATTTCACAACTACGTAACAAATGCAGACCTTGTATAGGTTTCTCAAACTAAGATAGCAACTTCTGAGTCAAATGGCATTACATTGTAATGAAAAGTTGTGTTAGATTAACCACTCAGGGATGGCCTAGTGGCAAAAGGGCTTGTGANAAAAAAACCCGTAGGTGAATGATATCATCTTGCTCCATTACATGTTTTTTAAAACTTATACAACCTACTTAGAGAATATTATAATTGTACCTTAGCTATCTATACCAAATTGGTGACGGATGACGATAGAAAAGAAAAGATTAAATTTTGAAGGTCCTTAGCATGTTTTGGTATCTTTTGTGACCGGCCTTTAATTTAGGTGTGTGTCTTATTGCATTGAAAATTTGCTACCAAATCTTGGTTGTTTTTTTTATTGGATCAAGTAATCTTAATCTTGGTCATGTGTCTTTGGAATTGCTTAAGCAAGTCTATATATGTGAACTAAAGATGATCAAACATGTTAACTCTGAAAATCACAGCTTCAAACTTAACATTCAGATAATGCTGTATGAATACCTTTAGAAGAGTGATCCGGTAAGCAACTTTCATCATGACTGTTTTCCCTTAAAAAAGATGTGTTACTGATTACATAAAAGCAAAAACTTCACATGAGTTTAGGCTTGTGACAAATGCAGACCTATTTCAAAACTACGTAACAAATGCAGACCTTGTATAGGTTTCTCAAACTAAGATAGCAACTTCTGAGTCAAATGGCATTACATTGTAATGAAAAGTTGTGTTAGATTAACCACTCAGGGATGGCCTAGTGGCAAAAGGGCTTGTGACTATCACACTAAAATGTGTGAGGTCTCAAGTTCAATTCCTGCTAGGTGCAAACAACCGAAGTGGCCACGCCAAGGGAGGGCTTTACTTGGTTTGAGTCTCTATGGTGGTGGGTTCAACCCCTGTGGATTAGTAGGCCAAAGGTTGGAAACCACGGTTACCCAAAAAAACAGTTGTGTTAGATCAGCCACTTTGAATGAAGTAATTCATTTCAAAGGAACTGTCTCTTCTTTGAAAATGTGTGGGTGTTACTGTTTGTTTTCTACCTTCCTTTTTTGCACATCGTACCCCCTGATTATTGATTTTGATTATTTTAGAGGGTATATGACCTTCTTGACCGTAAATAGTGCAGGTAGTGGCTAGCCCTGCTGATCTTGTTAAAGTTAGGATGCAAGCAGATGGCCGTCTGGTTAGCCAAGGTCTCCAGCCAAGATACACAGGCCCACTCAATGCACTACACAAAATCATTCACACCGAAGGCTTCAAAGGACTTTGGAGGGGCGTTGTCCCTAATGTTCAAAGAGCCTTTTTAGTAAACATGGGAGAATTAGCTTGTTATGATCATGCAAAACATTTTGTTATTAACAATCATATTGCTAATGATAACATCTTTGCACATACTTTGGCCTCTATGATGTCGGGCCTTTCAGCTACCACTATAAGCTGCCCTGCAGATGTGGTGAAAACAAGAATGATGAATCAGGCAGTCAATGAAGATGGCAAGTTTAAATATAAGAACTCTTATGACTGTCTTGTGAAGACGGTTAGATATGAAGGAGTGAGAGCATTGTGGAAAGGGTTCTTTCCTACGTGGGCGAGGCTTGGTCCTTGGCAATTTGTGTTTTGGGTGTCGTATGAGAAATTTAGATTAATCGCAGGGCTGCCTTCTTTTTAGCTTATACGGAGAATATAAACACAGAATGTTTATTTTTTTGCTGCTGGAGTCAGGTTAGGACGAGCATTGGTTTTGAGTCTTGCCCAACAAGAGGAGTTGCGTTGTTGTGCTAGAGTCTGATTAGGACGAGGTTGGTTGAGTCGGATCTTATTGAGGACCAGTTGCAACACCTTGTCTATTTCATATTTTATTTTGGAAATTATAATTAGGTGACATTCTCGTGCATAGATGACTATATATGAATGTCTTAACCAGGCCCATTTTATGGTTTCGGGCTAGCCCAACTATTTCAATAAGGCTTTTGTAGGGATGTTCAAATGGCATGTTTTTGTTTAGCTATTTTTGACTTAGGGTTCCAAACGACTCAATTTATTATATTAGTCATTCCGGTGCGAAGCTAGTCGATTTTTTATATCGAGTTCCACATAAATAGTAGCTCCAAATATATAATGAGCTGAGTGCAAGCTTTAAAAGAATTAGATTCGAACTCCTATAAATCCGAGCTTTGTTTAATATGTATGTACAGATTGCAAACAAGTAAAAATTTAATTTTATTGAGTTATTCAAGATATTCCAATTAAAACTCGTACTAGACTGGAGACAAGCTTGCTAATTAATCTTAGCACAATTTTTACTAACACTTCCAAGCTATTTGAGCTGTCAAGTTAAGCTCGGATCATCACTTAGCAAAGTTAGAGCATGAATCACTAACACTGTTCTTAAGATTAATTACAAGAGAAAGAAAAATAAAATGAAAGAAACTGAAAAAATAATTATGTTCTCAAGATTAGATTTTTTTTAAAGAAAGGAAAAGAAGAGGAAGGAACTGAAAGGAAGATATGCTGCTTTTTTACTCTAAAATCTTCCTCTCACTTTTGGACCGATTAGGAAGGAAAATGAACTCAAGAACACATTATAAATTATTCCCTTTCTTTCCATGCTCCCTTCTTTCTATTTCTCTATCTCTTCTCTCCTCTTCTCCTCCAAAAATATCTCGATGATAGACCATCGTCGAGCTTCTGGTAACTATAACACGTGAATGAGACATTATGTGTTTTATACACAATTTGAATGGACACTATAGAAATACTGTAGTTCAAATATCAAACCATATAGGTGGAGAATTTATAGATGACATTATCAAACACTTTTGTATGTTTGGTATCTTTTTTAAAAGGTTTAAATTGACGATAAAACCTTAACTCCGTGTAAAAACGTTATTTCTATTATACGGTTTCTCTAGGTTTTAATAATGATAAATATAAAAACATACTAGGTAAAGTTGACGTAAACAAGTTATTAGTCGTATTATTTCATTTCGATGTTAAAAACTTAAGGTATGAATAATGGAATTATAAAACATACTTAATGATCAAAGAACCCATTTGCATGCATATTACATTAAACATTTGCTAACTAGTTTATAATTATGTGTACAAGTTTACTCACACTTTAACTAGACAAATGTTTTTCATATAAGCAAAATAACTTTCAATTAATCCCACACTTAGATAAGTAACCAATCTCTTAAGTGAATAGGACAAACCTTAAGTAAATAGGACAAAAATTAATCACATGTAATTAACCATTTTAGGAAAAAAAAAATCCAACCAAATCTTACCAGATCTAGCAAATCTTTCCATTTTAGAATTAAACTTAATTTACCTGCTAGAAGCTAAATATTAACTAGAATGCAAGTACATTAGAAGATTTAGTAAATGATTTGGAAATCATTTTAGATTAACACAAAAGACAAAATTTTGTTTGCTGGCAGGGGAAATCTATCAAAGACGGATCCATTCATTTCGATCCGTGGATCCGCCACACCCTGCTAGATGGGCAGAAATTTTGCCTATAAATAGAAACCATTTTGCATACATTTTACTCACCCGTTTCAATCTTCTCTCTAGCATATACACACAAATTCTTGCATACATTTATACATACATTCTTTGATCATTACACTTGTCTTATAACCATTTAAAGTGATCCATCATTTGCCACTTTAATCACAAGTAAAGAAAACAAGAAGAATTCTAAGCTTCATAGTGTTGTTGTCATTAAGAAACAAACGACCTTTGCTATTTCCATAACCGAATCCGAATACGTGTCCGCCAAAAACGCATATCAAACAAGCACTATGGATGAAACAAGTTTTTGTTGACTACGACATTAAACTCTACGACATTGCGATAACAAAGGCACCATCGACTTAACTAGAAACCCCGAGAGCCAAACCCCGTTCAACACTCTCGTACTAAACATATAGAAATCCGTCATCATTTCCTTTATCACAGTGTCCAAAAATGAAATATCTCCATGGAACAGGTTTCCTCGGAAGATAACATTGCTGACATTCTAACTAAACCTCTTAAACGTGAACCCTTTAGCTACCTACCTTTAGGAATAGGAATGATGGAACACCTTTCATAAATCTTTGATTTGCTTTCATTCAAAGAGTGTATGTGAGGGCGTAAGTGGATCTTGAGTAGGAAGTTAATGCATTATTCAAATTACGATTGACTTCAGAAGTCAATACAATTGCCAGTTTTGAGTATGAACAAGAAATCAAATTTATATTTGGTTAGATTGCGGAAATACAAAAATATGACCAAAGATATTCTCTAAAATCTATATGTTTAATCAAACTCGGTTACAACATGAAAATTACGACTTCCTTTTCAAGACGATGAGAATATTCATCTGCATCTCACACTTGTAATGAGGATGACATATTGAATCTACTTGTTCAAATGGAAGTGATTTCTGGAATATGGAGCATTTTGGACGTTTTTGGGCTCAAGAATGAAGAAAACAACAAAGTCAAGGAAAAGTCAGGATTTACAACTGACGACGTCAGGCTTTGGATGCTGATGCCATCACTTGAAGATAAAGTTGGTGGAAATTTATAACGTGACGCCCCAGAAAGATTTTGAAGATTTGCACCTGACGGCGTCAGGTGCAATTGAGGTGAGGCCGTCTGGTACAAACTTTAAAAGAGACGGCCTAGAGACTTTATAACGTGACGACGTCAGAAGTTTTCTTGCACAAAACGAAACCCTAATCGCGGCGTTCTAACGGCGTCAGGAGTTATAACCTGAAGCCGTCAGCTTGTAAAATCTATATATAGTTTAGGATTTTTCATTCATTAAGTGTGCAACTTTGGAGACAAACCCTAGGACGAATTTTTTGAGATTTTAAGGGTTCCCAAACCCTCTTTTCTCTCATGTTTCATTGAAGATAAATAAACTTTTAATCATTCAATATGTCTATGTGTTGTTTGATTATCTTTTATGCTTTTCTTCCTTTTAACATGCTAGCTTAATTTACCTTGTGTTTGCTTATATCTTATGAAACCTAGTTATTGATTGTTGATTAGTTGTCTATTGTTTAGTTGATTGACTCACTTTAGGCTTAAGAAAACTGGGTAATCTCCTTTGTGTAATAAGCTTGAACGTCTTAAGAAACGTAATCGGATGGCACTTACGGTTTTATTCGTTGTGTTTAATGCATGAGTAGAAGTTAATGATTCTATGATAGGATACTAAACGTGTCGTCATAAGAAGAAGCCAATATTCATAGAGTTGGGGTAGGTTGTGCACACCCCACGACTGGTATTAAGGAATACAACGCTTCAACTAAACAATTGTCATTCAACGAATCAACAAGAGATAACTAGGGAGTAATTATATCTAAGTAAACATGTTTCCCCATAATAAGAAGTTCACCAATTTGATTTTCTTGTTATTTAATTTATTAGTAATTTTGGGTTAGTTGACTAGCAACTAATTCCGCCCACTCTTCCAATACCCGAGATTTTTACTGCTTTTATAAAATATAAAATATTAAAAGACTCATCCCTCACCTTTAGACCTAGTTGACCTACTCTTCAATCCTAACGACACTATTCCCTTAGAGAACGATCAATCCCCCGGACATACCTATACTACACTACAACGATCAGGTACACTGCCTGGAGGATTGCAAGCTTCTCAAGATCCCTTGAGAAGTAAAACCTTTTGCAAAGGTCTTGTGATCCCGCATCAAATGGTAACAAAAAGGAGAAGAGTGATGAGTTGGGTTTATTTCCATGTCATGTATAAGAGAAGAACTCTCAATAAATAGTCAAGAGGAATAAAAGAAAAACGGTCCAATAATAAATTATACTAATGGCTCATGAACACACAATTAATTCGGTCGTTATATTTGACCACACATTAACTTTTGTATTAACACCCATTAGTATATATGATGACTATCAATTGTCATTCAAATTTCAAACCGATCATATGGCCAATTTTTCCAACTATACATACATGTGGACTTATATGTTTCGGTGAAAAAAAAAGGGGATGAATCCCTTGGTATGTGAGGAATGTTTGGTTTTTTAAATAACTCAACTCATAAATTATTCCCTTTCTTTCCATGCTCCCTTCTTTCTATTTCTCTATCTCTTCTCTCCTCTTCTCCTCCAAAAATATCTCGATGATAGACCATCGTCGAGCTTCTGGCAACTATAACACGTGAATGAGACATTATGTGTTTTATACACAATTTGAATGGGCACTATAGAACACTGTAGTTCAAATATCAATATGTCTATGTGTTGTTTGATTATCTTTTATGCTTGTCTTCCTTTTAACATGCTAGCTTAATTTACCTTGTGTTTGCTTATATCTAATGAAACCTAGTTATTGATTGTTGATTAGTTGTCTATTGTTTAGTTGATTTACTCACTTTAGGCTTAAGAAAACTGGGTAATCTCCTTTGTGTAATAAGCTTGAACGTCTTAAGAAACGTAATCGGATGGCACTTACAGTTTTATTCGTTGTGTTTAATGCATGAGTAGAAGTTAATGATTCTATGATAGGATACTAAACGTGTCGTCATAAGAAGAAGCCAATATTCATAGAGTTGGGGTAGGTTGTGCACACCCCACGACTGGTATTAAGGAATACAACGCTTCAACTAAACAATTGTCATTCAACGAATCAACAAGAGATAACTAGGGAGTAATTATATCTAAGTAAACACGTTTCCCCATAATAAGAAGTTCACCAATTTGATTTTCTTGTTATTTAATTTATTAGTAATTTTGGGTTAGTTGACTAGCAACTAATTCCGCCCACTCTTCCAATACCCGAGATTTTTACTGCTTTTATAAAATATAAAATATTAAAAGACTCATCCCTCACCTTTAGACCTAGTTGACCTACTCTTCAATCTTAACGACACTATTCCCTTAGAGAACGATCAATCCCCCGGACATACCTATACTACACTACAACGATCAGGTACACTGCCTGTAGGATTGCAAGCTTCTCAAGATCCCTTGAGAAGTAAAACCTTTTGCAAAGGTCTTGTGATCCCGCATCAAATGGTAACAAAAAGGAGAAGAGTGATGAGTTGGGTTTATTTCCATGTCATGTATAATAGAAGAACTCTTAATAAATAGTCAAGAGGAATAAAAGAAAAACGGTCCAATAATAAATTATACTAATGGCTCATGAACACACAATTAATTCGGTCGTTACATTTGACCACACATTAACTTTTGTATTAACACCCATTAGTATATATGATGACTATCAATTGTCATTCAAACCGATCATATGGCCAATTTTTCCAACTATACATACATGTGGACTTATATGTTTCGGTGAAAAAAAAATCTGCTACTTGGCTAGCAAATAGGTTATGATGTTTCCAAACTCTCATTTATTGGTAAAACCCAAAACAGACAGCGAGACATGCATTTTGCTTGAAAGAGGGACCAAAAGAAAGAAATATACAACCCCCACCAAAAATTCAATCATATCATTTTTCGAGTTAATTACATAGAAACAAAAATGGAAGCACATTATTCAACATTATTTAATAAAAGCAAGATTTACATATTTGAGGATGACATATGATATAGAAAATTTAAAATCTTCAGCTACAATGTGGTCCGTTATAGGGATGAGAATGGGATATGATTGAGACAGTGTCGCAGACTAGGATTGATCCCAACATATACAATGCCACCTAAATGTTCAATCGTTTTCAAGCTACATGGACAAGATATATATATATTTTTTTATTATAAATCTTTTCTGAAAGTGACGTCATAATGTAAGAGGTCACCGTGACATAGGGATGACTATCTTTTTGAGGTTTTTTTTTAATGAGTGGGGTATTTTTGGTGCTTTGTTATGATTTAAAGAGATTCAATCTTGTTGTTGCTTGTTTTAGAGTTTGTCATGGAAGGTGTTTGGCTAGTTGTTTATCGAGATGTTGTTGCTCTCCCAAATAGCAACTTGAGTACTTGACAACGCTCATTTTCCTTTTTGAACAAGAATGCATTACAAAAAAGTTTAGCAAAAAGCTAAAAGCACTTAAGCATATTATATAGTAATGTCACACAGAGATGTGGATCCATGACGCCAATCATAGCAAGCTAAACATAATTTCGAATTGCTATGGTTTATCCATCCAAAAGAAAGATTATTTATCTCTCGTTTTCTAATGTATCCTTTTTAAGAGGTTTGGCATCAAAACAAACCTTGTTACTATAGCGCCAAATGACCCAACATGTTGACAAAGCTATTACAATGAATATGTAAATGACAACGGTTTAAACAAATGAAATGCCCAAATTTAGCAAAAATAAAAATGTTTCAATTCTAGTCTGATGAACCACTACCGGCAGTCAAACTTTTTGACGACGGTTAAACCAACCTGGTCTGCAATATTTTTAGTTTGAATATTTTTGGGAAAACGTACTTAAACTTAATGATAAAACTTGAAATTTGGATACACATTACATACATACTAAATATATATGCACTTTGGCTTAACATGAACATGTGCGGAAGCATTACTTTTACAAAATTAGGAATTGTCCCAAACACTCCTTTCTTAACCCTAAAATTATTTAAACTGTTTTAGGACACATACAACTGACATAAAGTTGATTTAACTTGAAAGTAAACGACTATAACATGTTAGGGGCGTTTACAAGCTAATAGCAAAGGGTAATTATGAGAATGCTCATCATCATAACACGGGCATTTGCCATTCTGTCAAAATTCCCTCTATGTTCATCTACAAACCCTATGACGGATCATATAGATGCAAAAAGTAAGCTAACAACGGTAAGTCTTTTAGACTTAGTGAGTGTACGAAAAAACACTAAGCATGGAAAATACTAATAACTTATGATGTGTCACTTAGGCACTCGTAACTGGACTAGTGGTGCATTTTCTAAGCACCCATGACATCACTAATATCTTTACTTCATCTAGATTATTACTAACTCTTATCTAATGCTAAACATGTGGCTAAATATATTTATATCCAAACAACACATAACAATGCTACTTAACTTGCTACTAATTCCGTAACTCACCTTAGGTTAAAGTGATGATATCAAATAACGACATTTTATTAGCATCACTTATCTTATGTTTATCGCTTGTTTTATATTATTTTATATGAGAATTGATATTTAATCGCTTACTTTTGCAAATCTCAGTTATAAACAAGCATTTGGTGAAAGTTAGTTATTTTGGACGGAAATTGGAGCAAAATGGATCAAGACGAAAAAGTCTACTGAACAGAAGGAGGACACGTCATATCATTCTAGACAGATACGTCGTACATCAAGACTTAAACGATTATGAAGACCATCGCCTGATTTTGAAGCATACGCATCATGAATTTTATATCATGCGCCGTATATGAAACCTTGGTCAGTGAAATAAACCTAGCTTGTTCTACTCAAGATACGTTGCATGACATCCCAGGGATGCAGCGTATCAATCTCAAGACTTCACCAGAAATCCAAGATATTGAAGGCATGCATACGCCGTATAAAGACTGAAGGTACGCCATATCTTATGACGGTGTACGAATATTCCTGAATATAATAATCTTGGACCCCACTTGAAGTTACCTAGATACGGCGTATTAACTTAATAGGTACTCCGTATCGATTCTGTTTCCAGAATGTATAAATACCCCATTCGTCAGCCACATTCGACAGACATACCACACCACAGAAGGAGACGACTTGGCCACACCAGACACAACCAGAAGGATGAATTCAGAGTAGTAAGAAGATCTTGCTAGTACTTTAATTTATAGAAAGATTCGTCTATTTTGTATTAGTACTCTTTTAATCGTTGAGTTAGTGTCTTTTTTACTATTTGATCGAACTTAATTGTTTCCAGCTTTTATAAAGAATATTTGATGTTTTATTGGATCCTTATGTGTATGTTTTGATTAAATATAGAGTTTATCATGCCTTGTCGACATTAGGCTCGCACAATTACTTAATTAACATCGTTTGTATAACTAATGTAAGCCATTAAGGGATAAATAAATATAAACTAGTAATCATTAAGGCGGACTTTATGCGAAGATCTGATTAACCATGACCGGATTAGTCCGTCGAGAAGACTTAATACCCGAAATCTAGACGTTTAAACTGGCTCTAGACATTGGAATGATATACGCATAAAGGTAAGAATAACTGAGAGAGAAAAGATTTTATTACTCATCTTATATAAGCTAAGCAATTAAACGAGCAACATATCTTCCTTACTATCGGCTAGGCCTCTTATCTGCATTTGTTTTTTTATCTGTGTACGTGTGTGTCATTCGTCTTTTTACTTTTACTTATTGTTTACTTAATCTACACATTGTGCTAGTCTCTCAGGCTGAAAACCCCCTGTGCGTTAGATCATGTTTAATTAGGACTAAATTTAGGATTAAAATACTGATAGATAATTAGGTGTTAACTTTCTACTCTTAATGATCGACACTCTACTTACCAACTAGGCTACATTAATCGGGAACATTGCCCGTTAGTGTTTGTTATAAGTTNAATAACTGAGAGAGAAAAGATTTTATTACTCATCTTATATAAGCTAAGCAATTAAACGAGCAACATATCTTCCTTACTATCGGCTAGGCCTCTTATCTGCATTTGTTTTTTATCTGTGTATGTGTGTGTCATTCATCTTTTTACTTTTACTTACTGTTTACTTAATCTACACATTGTGCTAGTCTCTCAGGCTGAAAACCCCCTTTGCGTTAGATTATGTTTAATTAGGACTAAATTTAGGATTAAAATACTGATAGATAATTAGGTGTTAACTTTCTACTCTTAGTGATCGACACTCTACTTACCAACTAGGCTACATTAATCGGGTACACTGCCCGTTAGTGTTTGTTATAGGTTAAGTCGGCTAAATATAAATTTAAAACTTGATAACATAATCTATACCTACAACGAAAACATATCAAGCTTTTGGCGACGCTGCCGGGGAGTGAATTGTTTAATGCTTGAATATCTGTTAATATTTTAATTTAGGTTTAACTTATTTAGTTTTTAATTTTTAGTGTTTAATTTACTAACTTTGTTGTGTATTTGTATATTTGCATTCATTGTTTTATTCCACATATTTATTGTTTTCGTGCTTGTTGGATTTTTGTGTTTTTGTTTGTTTTTCGTTTTTCTGTTTTCTGCATTTTAACTGTCTGTTATATTTTGTTAAACTAAACGATACAACATATCTAATTTATTAGATACGGCGTATTGCATTTTTACTTTTTATACAACGTACTTGATGCGTGGTTTTGCAACCTTGCAAAAGGTTTTACCTCTCAAGGGATCTTGAGAAGCTTGCAATCCCCATCAGGCAGTGTACCTGACCGATGTAGTATAGTATAGTGGCAAGTACTGGGGGATTGATCGTTTTACTTGGGAAATAGTGTTCGTTAGGATTAAAACTAATTAAACTAGGTCTAGAGGTGAAGGATGATCTTTTTGTATTTTTATATTTTATGGAAAGCAAGTAAAAATCTCGGGTATTGGAAGAGTGGGCGGAATTAGTTGCTAGTCAACTAACCCAAATAACTACAAATGCAATAAAAATAAAATAACAATTAAATAAATGTGAGAACTTCTAATATGGAGAAAAGTGTGTTTACTTAGATTTCATTACTCCCTAGTTATCTTTTATTGATTGATAAGTTTGTTACAATTGCGTGGGTAACGGGTTGTATTCCTTAATACCATTCGTGGGGCCGTGTGCGATCTTCCCCAACTCTATAAGCTCTTATCTCTTCCTATGATGACAAGTTAGCATCCGATCATAGACCTCGTAAACAGTGGCTTATGCATTAAATATAACCATTTAACCGTAGTACACATCCGATTCATGTTTCTTAAGACGTTCAAGCATGTTACCATTTGGAGTATTGCCAGTTTTCTTAAGCCTAACATCGATAAACATTCACCCAACAACAATTAATAACAAATCACCAATCAATAATCAATAACTAGGTTTCATTAGATCTAAGCGAACACAAATAAACCTAGCCTAGCATGTTAAAGGAAAAGCATACGATATAATCAAATAACACATAGACAAATTGAATGATTAAAGGATAACTTATCTTTAATTGAACACGAAAAAAAAGAGGGTTTGAAACCCTAAAATTGCTGTAAAAGTGGACTAGGGTTCGTACCCTAAGTTCCCTACCAAAAGTCCTCCTTAATGAATGAAAAATCGAAAAGTATATATAGAATTACAAAGGTGATGGCGTCCCCTTTTAATGGATGACGCCGTCATCTCGCCGCGGCTAGGGTTTCTTGTCGCCCAATCCTTCTACTTGACGCCGTCTGCTTGTAAGGTTTCTGGGCCGTCACGCTATAGAGAATACACGCGATGGCCTACTTCAGGTAAAGAGTAATGCCGTCACATGCTATGTATAAAAATTCTTTTGGCGCGTCAAGTGTAAACGTGATATCCACCTCTTGTCTTAAAGAGTTACGCTGTCCCTTTGGAATAGGTGACGCCGTCAGGTACAATTTCCAGCTTGGATTCTTGACTTTGTCGTTTTCTTCTCTTTTTGCTCCAAAAACGTCCAAAATGCTTTGTTTTCTAGACTTCTGCTCAAAAGTACCTAAAATGACAAAAGGAACGATTTGAGGTAATATTTGACCATATTATCACGACTTAGGGCTTAAATGACCCATAAAAGCGTAACACTTTTCGTCTCATCAAATACCCTTACACTTGAGATTTGTTTGTCCTCAAGCAAATGAGCTTTTATTCTAATCAAAATACAAGTTAGGGGGCATTTAACATTAATATAAACGTAATTACAACAAATGATCGTTCCACCTTAATCAAAATAAGCACGGAAATTACACACTAGCACCTCACAAATAGTGTTTGGATACTCTCATCTCTCGGGTGTTATAAACCTATATATAACTAATGGAAATGGAAAAATATCACTCACTACCCGTCATAGCAAATAGATTACCATAGGCTTGGGAAATGACCAAAAACCTCCACCATTAGGCGTAAGCACCTAAGATAAACTATCAAAGAGGGCTTTTCAAGGGTTGTAATGTTAGGTGCAGGGGTATGATAAACACGATTTTTTGGATAAATGATATTTTACTGGTGGCAAGTCAATCATCATCGTTAATTACATGTACAATGCGGCGTTGCTAAGCCAAGACTCGACTCAACTTAAGCTAACTTATGAAATAACAAAAAATATAAAATAAACATAAAAGGAAATGGGATGGTAGTCCGTATGTTTCTTTCTCTTTTCTTTTTCTAACTTTTTTTTTTCTTTTTCTTGATTTTTTTTATTTTTTTATTTTTTTATTTTTTTTACATACATTCTTACCCTACCATCCAAAATAATACATCATAGGGGACTCGGTTTTCCCTTACACTTGAACTTTTACATACTTTACAAATAACTATTCTAATGACTCGAATTAAGATAATCAAAACACTTGGAGTACTTTAAAACATTTGTGCACATATGGGGGTAATAATTGATGTTCTTCCCCATTACTTCATTACAGTAGTACTTGACCCATGAGTCCCAATCGTCCCAAAACAATATGTACAAGATATGACTCGACTTAGCAACCATGTAATCAATTAGACAATTAACAAAGGGTTTAAACAAATGTTGTAACAATAATGCACTAAAGATGAGTGCATACAAGGAAGGCTAAGGCGATTTGGGTGTACATTTGGAGGTGGATTGTAAACAAATTCTTTCTTTAAGTAAAATGCTTAAAGTTAGAACGAAAAAGATAGGCTCTGAGGAGTGTACTAAGGGTATCGTGTACTAAAAATGAGTACATGGCTAAGGTGTGGGAAAATTACTTGACCTATGAAGTCAATGTAATTATATAAAAACAGGCTTAAAAACATGGGTTATCCTAATGCCTCTTATCACGTAGTAAATCTTTAACTACACGAATGTAGTCTCACTTGTGGTCTCGAGATGAATCACTAACGCAAGTTCTAGAATCTAAATACTACCGGTACACTCATAAGAACTAAGGCTTTTCCTAACAAATCTAGGGGCGAACCTCACATATTTGGGATGGAAATTTTTTTTGAGTGGTACGATTTTTGATGCTAGTCATATAACTCCTATCCATGAGACGCTTATTAAGACTAAAGTTTCACTCCTATATGTCGCAAAAAATTTTAAATTTGGTGCTAAAATTACCCTAACAAGTGTTTCTCTTAGTTTTATTACACATCTACTATTAAACAAACAAAAATCAAGTGCAATTGTAATCTCTAAGGAATCTTCATTTACCCCCCTACACTTAAGCCGAACATTGTCCCCAATGTTCAATTAAAAGATGTAAAAGTAAAGAAAATGAAAGAATGAAACAAATACTCCCCTGATTCGTTCGGTGTGGATAATGTAGTAACATGGTTAAATCATCCTCCAAGAAAATGTAGAAGCTTCAAGATTAAAGCAGCGCCAAAAGCTTGATTTTCCATGTACATCTTTTTTGTCCAATATAACCTGTTAAATCTGAGAAAACAAACAAACAAGAAACCTCGCGTAAAATAGGCGGTAAATTCTACATAAAATTAAATCCTAGAAAGCAAGTAAAGATATAATGCTTGTGGAATGAATGTTTGCAGATTCCTGGAGTTTATAAAATATGGATTTTACGAAACTTTACAATTCCGGCAGAAAAACAAAACTTGCAAAATTTTCCAGAAAATAATACCTGACGTCGTCAGGAGATGCCTGACGCCGTCAGAATTGATCTGACAGAATTTTTATACTTTGTTTCCGAAAAATTTCTAGAAAAACCTTATGCTTTAATTCCTGGAATTCATACAAAACTTCATCATGATTCGATACAAGCATTTGACTCAAACAAGTACTAATATATATGGTTATTTAATATTGTTATCGTTTACGTTCAATTCGTTCTTTGAAAACAATTTTGGATTTCCCTTGCACTTATCTTTTGCAAAATACCTTTATATGTAGTTAAGACGAAGGCAAAAACAAAATAAAGCATTTTCACAATTTATTTTGAAACATGAACCATAAACAATAAAAATAATTCATACATACGGAAGCAAATAAAATCAAATTAACAAACAATCAAACAAATAAAGCTTGGGTTGCCTCCCAAGAAGCTCTTTTCTTTATTAACGAGTCTTGTAGCTAGACTCAAAGTCACACTCTATTAAGGTTTCCTTTCCTACTTACGTGCTAGTTCAAAACTCTTAATCCATCCTTCATCACTCTCTAAACATGTACCCAACCATGCAAGGGATTTTGATGTTCCTATAGTTATGCTTCCTAATCCATGGCTCCTTCCTATATTTCAAGGGACAAGGGTGTTTCAAGAGGAATCTATGGTAACTCAATTCCTCAGGGGTTGGAGAGAAATTTGTAAACTCAATTTTCATCCGAATTGGTTTATTAAGCCCCTTAAATGCGTTAATTTCCCTCTCTCTTCATTTATGCGCTACAAGCCTCTTGCTAACTTCTAAACATAGATTCTCAAAATCCATAATAAGACACCTTTTACGAACAAAGACACAAAGAAAAAGATAGACTAAAGAAAACCTATAAAAATAAAATAATAAATCTCACTAGAAAGGAATCTAGTGAGTAGACCTAATAAAAATAAATCTCAACCTAAGCAATAACTATTCCCCGGCAGCGGCACCAAAAACTTGATGCGTGGTTTTGCAACCTTGCAAAAGGTTTTACCTCTCAAGGGATCTTGAGAAGCTTGCAATCCCCACCAGGCAGTGTACCTAACCGATGTAGTATAGTGTAGTAGCAAGTACCGGGGGATTGATCGTTCTACTTGGGGAATAGTGTTCGTTAGGATTGAAACTAATTAAACTAGGTCTAGAGGTGAAGGATGATTCTTTTTGTATTTTTATATTTTATGGAAAGCAAGTAAAAATCTCGGGTATTGGAAGAGTGGGCGGAATTAGTTGCTAGTTAACTAACCCAAATAACTACAAATGCAATAAAAATAAAATAACAATAAAATAAATGTGAGAACTTCTAATATGGAGAAAAGTGTGTTTACTTAGATTTTATTACTCCCTAGTTATCTTTTATTGATTGATAAGTTTGTTACAATTGCGTGGGTGACGGGTTGTATTCCTTAATACCATTCGTGGGGCCGTGTACGATCTTCCCCAACTCTATAAGCTCTTATCTCTTCCTATGATGACAAGTTAGCATCCGATCATAGGCCTTGTAAACAGTGGCTTATGCATTAAATACAACCATTTAACCGTAGTACACATCCGATTCATGTTTCTTAAGACGTTCAAGCATGTTACCATTTGTAATATATTTATATTTTCTCAAAGACGTGAAAATAATAATGAGACATGACCTCATGTGGTGGATTCAGTACGTATTTTGATATTATATAAGTCTGGCAATATGAAAAATATTGTTATGCATCTAAAAGAATATAAATAAGTGTTTATTTGATGTTGAGATTCCTAGAAGGATATAAAATGTGTGAAGCATATCTCATTACTTAAAATGCTTGAAGGATATAAGAAAAGTGCTTGAGAACACTACTTGATCAAATTGAATAAATCATTATATGAGGTCAAGAACTATGAGCACATGTGTTATAATCGCCTTGAATATTTGTTGAAATGGGTTATGGACATAATAATATTTTTCATGAAATTTTATAAGGATATCTGGATTTGACTACGGTATGTAAATGAAACTCCTTGAGAGCTTATAAAGGCGATTGAATGCTTAAAAACTAAATTCAAAATAGCAGACAAAGTTTGTCTTAGTTTAAAAATTAGACATCTTAAGGATAAAATCCTTGTGCATTATTAAAGTTGAAATAACAAGTCATATGTACTTTATGTTGCTAAATGATGCTCATGACTATGAGGTCACATAATTTTGAAAAGTCTCTTTTTGATTTATAAAAATAATGATCAAAATATCTATTCAAAAGTGCCATACTTATATCGATATAAAACATGGATAATTCTCGCTAGTTGTCATACATGATATAATATCATTTACTTTGCATTTGCTGGCACTGTATAACTTATTAAGTATGCGGATGTACTTGAATTAGATGCATGACATATGTTTAATCCTTCTGGACATGTAGAGAAACTTTGTTCATGCTAGAATCAAACATGTTGTTTTATGAAGATACTTGCTACATTGTTATGGACAAAGTTGATTTATGATATTGGATTGCGCCAACTAAAGAACTCAAATGATAAGATCATCAGGGGAAGTGAACATACACGTTGCATTCTTTTTCCTTTAATCATGGTTTTGTCCCCACTGGTTTTCCTGGTAAAGGGTTTTACTGAGGCAATATCCAAACATATGAAGGTATTATGTACTCTTTCACCTTGCAAGATTTTTATCCCAATGAGTTTTATCTTGTAAGGTTTTTAATGAGCCATAATCTTTTAAATGGACATTCAAGAGAATTGTTATAAATAATAATGGAATGTGTCCATAACCTTTTATATATATGATGTATATTTTTACTATATTTAGGAGGTCCTTTCTTAGAAGATACTCCAACTTGTAAATTATAAATATCCCTTTATTGTGAGTTGAATGAAAAATTTCTCCATTCTCTCAATCTTGTTGGTTTTGTTTATTGTTCTTTACTTTATTGTTTTACAACAGAAAGTGGGTGTTTTGTTTTGATCAAAAAAATAGATGGCGAAGATTGATTTATTCGGTCTACAGAAAATTTGGAGTCTATGACTTTTCTCTTCATATATAAGTATACTAGCAGGTACCCGCGCGATGCGGCGGCGGGTACCCTGTGACTATATTTTCTGGCAATGTGATGTTATGCGACCATACTTTTTTTTAACAATTAACTTACAAATAACAATAAATTTAGTTAAAATAGTAGTATAATTACAAGTAGTTAAAAGGTTATATGATTGTTAACGCGTTGTTGCGGTGACAAGGAGACGTATATTGGTTGCATGACGATGTAGGAGGTCGTGGTGGTCGACATTAATGGGTAGTTGCTAATAACTAAAAGGTTGAGCAATCACATACTTGTGCATATCATTTATAACGTAAAACTTTTTAATGCGTTTAACAATGTATGTAATTCAACACAACAAATTTAATACAAAAAATTTACAAAATGTACCAAAATTTTGGCGTAATTAAGCATTGACCAAAGTGTACCGAAAGTTAGCCCAAAATTAACTTAATACAAAATTTAACAAAATTTTCAGTCCCACTTTTTTACTACCATTTTCGGATAAGGCCCATATTTCTTTTAGTAACACACCAGGCCCAATATATACTAATTTTGAATAAACTAACCCAACCATAACACCAAACCTAAAATATAGGGTATAAAACACATTTACCCTAATNAAAACAAAGCAAACTTTTTTTTTCCGAAAGAAAGGAATAAAATAAACAGATTTGTGTATAAAACGAATTAAATAAAAAAAATGGAGAGAAAGGGAGAGTGTATTTTTTGTTTGTTTGTGAAGTGATAATCAGTCGAGACCACGATGGATATGTTTTGTTTCGAAAGGATCTATGAAGAGTTTCTTTTATTTATTGTTTTTCAGAACAAATCTGTGATTGATAAAAGAGAGCTAAGATCTCGTTAAGTTTTTTTTTTTTTTATACTTGTTTGAAATTGATTTGTGATTGGTCTAGATTGTTAGTTTGGAAGCTTAATGTTTTGGAAGTTTAATTAGATTGTACAATGTAGTTAAATAGTTACATATTTTGGTGAAAGGGTGTTTTTAATAATGTATTAATTGTATGTGTTAATACTGTTTTTAGTTTTATTTGGTCTCGGTTCAGGTGATTTTCATGATTGTGGTGCCCTTCAACTCTCGGTCAGCGGATCCTGCTTATCTTTAAATAATTGTATATGTGCATTGTGTTTATGTAGTTGTATATCTTGGTGATGAGTATTTTAAATTATATATTAATTGTATATAATAAATAGTGTTTTTTAGTTTGATTTGTGCTTTAGATACTTGTATATTATGTTTTATATTTTGTATTTGCTTAAAATTTATTTTAAGAAATTTTAAAATAGTAAAATAGAAGGGAAGTATCTTCCTCTATTATGATGTAGTATACATGATGTGTATGGATAGATGTCTTATATGTAAGTCTACGTATATATTTGTAAAATTGTGGAGATTTAATATCTTCATTTTCAAAAATGTAGAGAGTTACCACTTACTTTACACATTTAAAGTCTACGTATATATTTGTGGGTCAATACTATATTTATTGTAGGATTCGACACCCTACAACCTGGTTTACTAGAGCGGATGACTTCGATCGTAGAAGAAGACACACACCAGCAGTTTATGTCGACAGAAAAGTAATGAACGATGCACAAGGTAATTACCCTTAATCGATTATTAGATTAAGTATTGAAAGAATGCGTGACTCGACCCCTCCCCCCCCTCACCTCCTTTTATAGAGATGAGGGGGGAGGACAAAACGACTTGTATAAGGACTCCTAGTCGGCTATTACAATGACACGGGTTGGGCTTGGGACACAAGCCAACCAACCCGACTCCTACTTGACTAATAATAACAAGCTGACACTTAACACCCTAGACGTAACCGTAAGCTAATATAGAGACTAATCTTATAACAATTTCCACCTTAGGCTTTATATTAGCCTACACCGACACTCAGCAACTCCAAGCAGTGCTGAAACTTGTTTCCAGGTACCACCTTCGTCAAGGCATCCGCAGCATTGTGTTCAGTACCCACCTTCAGAACTTCGACCGTCTTTGCTTCCAAGACATCTCTGATAAAGTGATAACGCACATTGACGTGCTTAGTCCTTTCATGAAAAGCATGATTCCGCGATAAGTGAATCGCTCCCTGATTATCACAATTAACTGCCACAGTGTTAAGCTCCACGCCCAACTCTTCCAAGAGTCCCCTTAGCCAAATAGCTTCCTTCACAGCCTCCGTAAGGGCCATATACTCCGTCTCTGTAGTTGAAAGAGCCACCACGTGTTGTAGCGTTGCCTTCCAGCTTACAACACATCCCTGTACTAAAAACGCGTAACCTGTGATCGACCTACCTTTATCCGGATCCTTTGCGTAGTCTGAATCAACAAAACCTGTTACGTCCACATGGTTGCTACAATCTGTCCCATACACCAAACCCACGTTTGCAGTACCCCGCAAATATTTCAAAATCCACTTCACTGCTTCCCAATGCTTTTTACCTGGATTCGCCAAATATCTGCTAACTACACTTACCGCATACGCTATGTCTGGCCTTGTGCATACCACAAGTACATTAAGCCCCCAACCGCATTTGCATACGGCACCCTACTCATCCTTTCAACATTTTATTTTTCCAAGAACAACCTGTTGAGGGTTTAACACTAGTATCCCATCTAGTCCCCCAACCCATATACATTGGGTCATAATAACTAGGCCAAAAACCATTCTGAAAGTAAGTACTAGTAGGTCTGTAAAATGGTCTAGCAACATGTCTTTTCCAACCGGCTGGAAAAGGTCTACCAGCAGAAACTGGCTTACCAGCAGAAACTGGTTTCACATGTGTTGCTTGTGGAACATATGAGGGAATAGCATTAACATTGGTCCACATTGGTCTAGTTCTCTTTTGTTTAGCATACACACCCATTCTCTTCTCATGAAAATCACAATCCTTAATGAGATGAGACTTACTACCACACACAAAACAAGATTTATTTTTCAAAGACTTATTCTTAACACAACTTTGTTTATTACACACAAACTTATCAGAAATAGAACTAGAAACAAAATTGTGTTTAACAGAAAAAGGAACTGGTTTTGTTTTGGATTCAGTATAAGCTACTTTGGACTTGGGTGAATGAGACTTGTCACTTGAATCACATGAGGCATAGTCAGTGGACTTTAGGTCTGAGGACTTGTCACTTTTAGAACAAGAGACAAAATCATCAGTTTTGCAACTAAGGTCTGGCAAGTCACTTGACTTTTTGCCATATAAATGGTGTGATCCATCAAAGTCTACATTGGTGGATATGTCAATGGGCATGTGTTCCCCTCTAATAGGTCCAGGCACAGCATGTAAAGTGCCTTCCTTAACATAGTTAGCTAGGCCTGCTGGTGTTGATTTACCTAGGTTATTCCTAGCTTCTAATCCAACATACTTTTTAAAACCTAAACCTATACTGGAGTTAACAGCTTGAGTACCATATAAACAATTAGCTAAATTATCACCTGATATTAACCACTTATTATGTGTA
>LBNU01022221.1:0-13144 GCA_014162995.1 Artemisia annua | reverse complement strand
TTTTTTTTTTTTTTTTTTTTTTTTTTTTTTTTTTTTTTTTTTTTTTTTTTTTTAACTAACAGCAGTAACGAGCAGCAACAATCGATCAGCAGGAACAAAATAACATACAATAGCAACAAATGAACTTAGCAGCAGAAATGAAACTTTAGGTACCAGCACAAACCAAGAGCACCAGCAACAATTGGAATCCGAATAAACCAAAACAAACAAATCCCCCACGTGATATTACGAATCTCCAAACCAAATAAAAGATTCAACCAATCACTCTTTACTAACTTATACGAGGCAAATATTGATTTGCAACGAAACTTCGATCAGTGCACCACTTCCTTTTAGTCTCAAGAGAATTAATTCCAGCAGTATACGACAATCAATAATGAATGTCACAATTCAATCTTCAATATACTACTCGTAATGACCAATAAAGCTTCGACCAATCAATTAAAATAATAGTGCAGGCCTTGACACACGATCTGAATAATGATATTCAAACAAAACAAATCAACTGCTGCCGCTTGTCAGACTATCAATAAGCTCAGCAGTAGCGACAAGACAAGATCAGCCCCACAAACTAATCTTACTGACGTTAGTAAATAGACCAATCAATAGACTTCAGCCCCACTTGCAATATACAATTCGAACAATAAACTAAACAATAGTAGAGCAATACGATAACCCACTTTTCTCAATACACAACACATGTAGAAAACGACATCTCATAGAACCTACTAATTGTTTCTTTGATTCTCGTACAGTCAGCAGCATTAATCAGCAGCAACAACAATGAATAAAATATTCGACCCCACTTGATGATAAATAATTAGCACGAGGTTATGTATAATCAAAGAACTGAATTGAATTGAATTGTGGTACGAGGTAACAAAGTAGAATCAGCCAATCATGAATCTTAGCCCCACAATTAATTTGCAATTGCAAACTTTGACCAAGTAAAAAGGAAGATACCCTAATCGACGTTAATAAACCAAACCAACAAACCAATTCAATATTCGACCAAATCAATTATTAATTAATCCCATGAGCTTTTATTTTAGTACGAGGAATCAATTACCTTTGAGTCGTGTTGTCGCTATATGAAAACTAAAACTGTTTCCAACAATTCGAACCCTCTTCTTTGCATAAACAATTACGAATCTGCTACCCTTTATTAACAATAAAACCTTGTAGAAACCCTAGATTTCACGAGCCCCCGCTCTGATACCAATTGTAGAACCAAAATCAAGCCCAATCTAGGATATAATAACAATGATTGATTGCACAGCGGAATAATGATAAAGAACACAATCAAAGTTACCAACAAGGTTTTTCACTAATAATGATCCTCTGTGGATCTAATAAAAGTTTTTCTCTAAAGTGTTTGTGAATCCGTAAATAATACAATGACCATCTGTTCCTTTTATAGACAAGGAACCCTAATTACATAATAAAATAAAAATATCAATGCATATCACTACCTAAAATAGCTCATGCATATCCTAACAAACAAATACTAAAGATATGGATTCACTAAATCCGTAGAAATATAATATCAGAAGAAACACTATGTCAGCAGAAACCATCAATAGCTTCAGCAGAAACGTTAGCTTCAGCAGATTCCATCAGCAGATTCTTCAGCAGAATTATCTCTTAGCAGAATTCCCAACAAAATATCTATTCAAAAGTGCCATACTTATATCGATATAAAACATGGATAATTCTCACTAGTTGTCATACATGATATAATATCATTTACTTTGCATTTGCTGGCACTGTATAACTTATTAAGTATGCGGATGTACTTGAATTAGATGCATGACATATGTTTAATCCTTCTGGACATGTAGAGAAACTTTGTTCATGCTAGAATCAAACATGTTGTTTTATGAAGATACTTGCTACATTGTTATGGACAAAGTTGATTTATGATATTGGATTGCGCCAACTAAAGAACTCAAATGATAAGATCATCAGGGGAAGTGAACATACACGTCGCATTCTTTTTCCTTTAATCATGGTTTTGTCCCCACTGGTTTTCCTGGTAAAGGGTTTTACTGAGGCAATATCCAAACATATGAAGGAATTATGTACTCTTTCTCCTTGCAAGATTTTTATCCCAATGAGTTTTATCTTGTAAGGTTTTTAATGAGCCATAATCTTTTAAATGGACATTCAAGAGAATTGTTATAAATAATAATGGAATGTGTCCATAACCTTTTATATATATGATGTATATTTTTACTATATTTAGGAGGTCCTTTCTTACAAGATACTCCAACTTGTAAATTATAAATATCCCTTTATTGTGAGATGAATGAAAATTTCTCCATTCTCTCAATCTTGTTGTTTTTGTTTATTGTTCTTTACTTTATTGTTTTACAACAGAAAGTGGGTGTTTTGTTTTGATCAAAAAAATAGATGGCGAAGATTGATTTATTCGGTCTACAGAAAATTTGGAGTCTATGACTTTTCTCTTCATATATAAGTATACTAGCAGGTACCCGCGCGATGCGGCGGCGGGTACCCTGTGACTATATTTTCTGGCAATGTGATGTTATGCGACCATAATTTTTTTTAACAATTAACTTACAAATAACAATAAATTTAGTTAAAATAGTAGTATAATTACAAGTAGTTAAAAGGTTATGTGATTGTTAACGCGTTGTTGCGGTGACAAGGAGACGGATATTGGTTGCATGACGATGTAGGAGGTCGTGGTGGTCGACATTAATGGGTAGTTGCTAATAACTAAAAGGTTGCGCAATCACATACTTATGCATATCATTTATAACGTAAAACTTTTTGATGCGTTTAACAATGTATGTAGTTCAACACAACAAATTTAAGACANACAAATTTTGTGTTATGCAATTGGTATATAGTATATGATCTCGGACCATATTTTTTTTTTTAACAATCCTCTCATAAAACGTGATCAAAGCGCTTTAGGGACACGTAAACTCACCCATAAAGTAAAAGGTACCATTTGCTTCAACAGAATATTATGAAGCACATTTATAGGGACAAGTGAGAGCTTATTATATCTATGTATATAACGACATGTGACCGTTAAAAGGTTATGTGATTGTTAACTCATAAAAGTTTGCCTCTGTCTATGTGTTGGTGAGACCGGAGGTGACATATCATGTAGTGACAAGGTAGCCTCTTTATCGAAGGGTGATAAGTCATCTAGGGTATCAGATGGCTCATGACGTAATTATGTAAAGGTTAATTGCTTCTCAGTTATGGAAGGAGCAGGGTTTTACGGCAACGATCCCTAAAGTGAAGTGGGTTAACGAACATTTATGCTATATTGAGAGATAGGGGCGTGTCCTATATCTAAGAGAGACAAACGAAGAGCTTGCGCATCACATTTATCATTTGATAAGGGTACAATTTTGACTCTCCTAAATACAGTTAACCCCTTAAGTATTGAAGATTGCTGTTCTAACAATACTATGTTAAGTGAAATTGCTCTTATCCAAGTGGCAAGCTTAGGACAAGGGCTTATGTAGTTCAACTAATTCATCCATGTTAACAAGGCCAAATGCCATACTCGATCAAGTGACAAACGAATTTCTAGACCAACCGGAATCTGTATTACCTAAAATGTTACAAGGCTGTGACTTTTAAAGCACCAGAGTGTATGGCACACTCAGGAAGAGACAACGGTACAAACTAGTTACGTCCCAAAAATTATATCCATGTAAGGGAACAAATTGCTAATACTACAAATAAAAATTAGTCTAAATTCGAACAAACGGAAATTTCTCTCATCATGTTAAGGACAGTCTGCCGGTCTTTTTTTCCCCATATGAGCTCGCAATGCTATTCGTAAGAAGGTGGCCAATGGAGGCTCCATATCTTTCATGTAAATGCGCATGTTTAGTGATACTCATCAAAGAGGCCAAGGGGTCTCTCTACGAGACCAGGATACAATAGGAATTACTAATGGTTTTACGGAATTGCTACTCAAACGTTAGTCTATTGCGCGACAAACTATAACACCAAACCTAAACTCTTATCATGTAAGACAATTGCCATTAATGTTAGCTTTTACAATGATAGATTTGGGTAATATCATACAACATGCTACATCTTATTGCCCTATTATATATTTTTCTTTTTTATATTCTTAATATTATTTCGGCATAGACAATGGTAATTCATGTAAAGCCAATTGAAGGTCTACAAGTGAGAAGAACGCCCGTACTTGTGTTTGCGAGACAGACTCGTACACCTTTGCGAGATCCGTAACTTAATACCCATCGTGCTCCTCACATAACAACGGTGTGCCTTTAGACAAACGACCCTCTTTGTAATCTTGTAAGGGATGAGAATCCTTGGTAAGTTCAACGTACATAACGTTTTTCAACGAGCGAATAACTGACGAGTTTCTTGTCTTCCTCACTCATGTGAAGTTGAGGTTGCCTCAGTTATATCCATACAGATTTTGACAAAATTATCTAAGAGGAACCAAAGCAAAAAATATATCACTGTCATATATGCGCTTATTGCTTTCTCTAAGTGGAGAAGTAAGACGTTTCTCTGTCTAAGCGAGAAACGCACCTAATAAAAAAGTTCTCTACAAAGGAAGACAAATTGTTCTTAATATCTATAGTGAGATTTTCAGGCGCAGAAGAGAATCTAGGAATAATATCATTATACGTAGGGAAAATCTGAACTCAATAAAGTTAGTATTTAGAGTTGGATCTCCAATTAATGTATAGTGACAGTGTCTTATCACCAATTGGTGGAGATTAGGGATAATATTGGTATCATTAATGTAAAGAAAAAGTTCTTATAAATGTGAAGCGTTACGAAACGATTAAAGAGTAAGCTAATAATTTTAACAAGTTAGCCATTGAGGGACGGAACTTTCTATCATGTAATTGACAAATAAAAACGTCTGATTTCCAATAAGTCTTGTTTCTAAGGGAAAACGAGATAATTGTGGTAAAGTTGGAACGATTGACTCCTATATCAGATAGAGAAGTGTATCTTTTTTTGTTATTGCTTTTGTTTGAGTTGATTCAATCAGTCGAGGACCACGATGGATATGTTTTGGTTTTCGAAAGCGATCTATGAAAGAGTTCTTTTATTTATTGTATTTTCGGCAACAAATCTGTTGGATTGATAAAAAGACGAGCTAAAGATTCTCGTTAAGGTGTTTTTTTTTTTTTTTTTTTTTTTTTTTTTTTATTATTATTATTATTTTTTGTCTTGTTTGAAATTGATTTGTGATTGATCTAGATTGTTAGTTTGGAAGCTTAATGTTTTGGAAGTTTAATTAGATTGTACAATGTAGTTAAATAGTTACATATTTTGGTGAAAGGGTGTTTTTAATAATGTATTAATTGTATGTGTTAATACTGTTTTTAGTTTTATTTGGTCTCGGTTCAGGTGCTTTTCATGATTGTGGTGCCCTTCAACTCTCGGTCAGCGGATCCTGCTTATCTTTAAATAATTGTATATGTACATTGTGTTTATGTAGTTGTATATCTTGGTGATGAGTATTGTAAATTATATATTAATTGTATATGATAAATAGTGTTTTTTTAGTTTGATTTGTGCTTTAGATACTTGTATATTATGTTTTATATTTTGTATTTGCTTAAAATTTATTTTAAGAAATTTTAAAATAGTAAAATAGAAGGGAAGTATCTTCCTCTATTATGATGTAGTATACATGATGTGTATGGATAGATATCTTCTATGTAAGTCTGAGGCGTTTTATTTTACAAACCCAAAATATGATACATACCAAGGGACGATTTCCAGCCATTTGATCAAAAAACACGATTTAAGAATAAAAAACACGGAGGGACCACTTCTGCCAATTCATAAAACTTACCCCACCAACCCCACCCCTAAACCTCTCACTTTCAACAAAAATCTGTATAAAAAAAATCCCAGTTTCTCTCTCTAACATCCATTTAAAAACTGCAACAAACACTCAAAATCAACCGATTTTAACCGTTCAAATCATCAATAAAACACAAAAATGGAAGAATCATAGAGTGCACAAGCAGATCCATGAAAAAAACCGGTTCAAAATAAACCTACTGAATGTCGAGATGAAGGTACGATGCTTCCGACTAATTATTTAGTTGTTTTATTGGTTGTGTTTTTTAGTGTTTACATTTGGTTGAGTTTCTGAGTTAAAAGCTTTGTATACATGGATGCACACCAAGTGTTTGATGAAATGTGTGAGTGAAAAGTATCATACGTATGTATCACCAGTGATATTTGAAGTTGAACTGTATATGTGTATTATCACTAGTGATATTTGTATTTGACTTAACCGTGTAAATCACAATATTGACTGGTAGTGTATCACTAGTGATATCTGCATGTTTCAAAAGGTTTTACCGCGGTATTTGAAAACAATATTGACTGGTAGTGTATCACCTGTGATATGACAGTTAAATTATTGTTGATTGGTAGTATATCTATTGTGATAAAAAAATAGTTATTTGTTTGACATATGATATTGAAAACAAATGAACTATTCGTACACTAACAAAAATTATGAAAATATTTTGATGCAGACTTGAATGAGACCTGTGCAAAAAACAACATCATCAAATTAAAGAAGCTTAAACACCTGTCATATCATAAGTTCTTCCATCACCACAATTGATTCAACAAATAGAAGAAAGCTGACGCAAATGTGATATCCCCAGCGATATCACCTGTGATATCACCAGTGATATCTCCTGTGATATCACCAGTGATATCTCCTGTGATATCACCAGTGATATCACCTGTGATATCACATGTGATATCACCTGTGATATCACATGTGATATCACCTATGATGTCACCTGATATCACCTGTGATATCACAGGTGGTATCACATGTGATATGTGATCGCATGTGATATCAAAGGTTCCCCCGAAAGCATCTGGGAATAAAATGAAGGTGCTGGATGATGAACCAATGGAGAAGACGGATTTTGAAGAACAAAAGTAAATACAACAAGTTGATGAAAACAGTTGCGTTGTTATGTTTTAATTTATACGGTTATAAATAAATATGTATAGTTGACAAGTTCGAAGTCAATAGTATGTATTTAGTTTGACAGAATTATGTTATTTGTCACAAGAGATTCAAACTCATAGAAATGGGCCATAGCGAGCAATTGTTTAATCCATCTTGATTTGTGAATATTTGTTTGATAAAGTTTTGAGTGGTATTTACTTTAATATGATAATGTGAAAAGTGTCATACCTGTAGAATCACCAGTGATATTTGAAGTTGAACTGTATATGTGTATTATCACTAGTGATATTTGTATTATCACTTGTGAAATTTTGTATATTTTATAGGTTTTTTTGTTTACTTGTTAAGCTTTATTTTACTAGTGCTATTGAGTAACCTAACAATTCAGAAGGAAAAAAAACATAATAGTATCACAAATGATATACAAGTCCAAGATAAAATTAGAAATGCTATTAAATAAACCTAACAATTCAGTAAAAAAAATAAATCAATCAAAAAACTAATACTTCAATTGCAGCGACTGAGAAGCCGCCTCCACTTTCAACTACGCCGCCGCCCCATTGACATTTGAAACTCTTCCCTTGTTTGGACAAGTATGTCTATTATGATCAGTTAAATTACAAGGTACAACCCTTCTTTTAGTTCTGACTTTTCTCAATAGCTTTCTCACGTCCACCCTTAATACGGTTATTCTTATGTCCTTTAGGAGGATTCTTTATACCCATAAAATCTTGAACAATATCACAAACTTTTCAGAAGACTTGGCAAATCAGTCTCAAGTTTGACTTTAGCTCTCTCAGGTTGTCTACAAAAGAAGTCCAGTATCATAGACAACTTATCAGTAATTCCAACAATAAGAAACAGATTATCAAACATATCACTGGTGATACTACACATATATCAAACATATCACTGGTGATACTACACATATATCAATCATATCACTGGTGATACTACACATATATCAAACATATCACTTGTGATACTACACATATATCAAGCATATCACTTGTGATACTACACATATATCAAACATAACACTAGTGATCTGCACATATACCATTAGCAAAAACATTTATTTGTGAATGTCAATTGTAGTAAAAGGCACAAAAACTATCATGTGCCTGGAAAGATCATACTTGTTTGTTTTACAAAAACAATGAAATATCACAAGAGATATTACAAGTTAAAAATCATACTTGTTTGTTTTGTATGTGGCATAAAAAGAGACGATGTCACCAAACTATTTGTGATTGCAATTTGTAAAAAAAATAAAATAAAAATAAAATAAAAAAAATGGCTACATTAAACAAAAGAATCAACAGTAACCGCAATTGTGGTTCAAAAAGCCCAACATCTTCACAAACAAATTGAAGAAGGTCAAACACCTTTGATATCGCCTGTGATATCACCTGTGATATTACAAGTTCCTCCATCATCACAATTGATTCAACAAATAGAAGAAAGCTGACACACAGGTGATATCACCTGTGATATCACAGGTGGTATTACAGGTGGTATCACTGGTGATACTAAACGTATGCTACAGAGCAGATTCAAAACCACAATTAGACACAAAACAACATTCAAATGCAATTAAAAACATAGATTCAACTAACAAATTAATTAATAAGCAAAATTACATAAGCAGATAACAAGATTATCAAAACATTTTTTACTCACACATTTCATCAAACACTTGGTGTGCAACTTGATAAGAAGAAATGTTAACAACTTGATTCACATAATTATCAACTGATTCAACAACATTATCAATCGCAACAATATCAATCAAATCTGCTTCTGAAACAAACGGTTATTTCAAATCAAAAGAAGCTATAAAAAATGATGTTAATGATCGAAACAGTGATGGTGATCGGAGTGTTGGTGATCAGATCAGGATACATAATTTTTGGATGGAAGGAATGAGAGCAGAGGAAAAAACACATGAAGTGTTGCGGTGGAGTTCAGTGGTGTTGCGGTGGAGTCGTGGTGGAGTGCGGTGGTGTTGTGGTGGAGTAACAGTTGCGTCGCGGTGGTGTTGCGGTGGAGTAACGGTGGTGTTGTGGTGGAGGTAAAACGTAACTGATTTATGGAGGGGAAACAGTTGAGAGAAAACACACACAAACTGTGTGTGAAAAAAAAATGCGAATGAAAAAAAATAAAAATAATATAAAACTTTATATAGTTGGGGAAAAATTAGGTTTAAAAGTTTAAATCTTAGATTAATCTATACCATTAGATCAAAAAAGATGGATGGTGGGGATTTGTCCTTTGGTATGTACCAAAATAAGGGTATGCAATTGAATTTTCCTCATGTAAGTCTACGTATATATTTGTAAAATTGTGGAGATTTAATATCTTCATTTTCAAAAATGTAGAGAGTTACCACTTACTTTACACATTTAAAGTCTACGTATATATTTGTGGGTCAATACTATATTTATCAATTTAAACATGATAATACCATATTTACTCAAACACGTTTTAATTGAATTGCAATAATCCATTCAAAATTTGTATTTTTCTTATATTTAACATTTTGATATTTAGATTGGATGTGTATATGAAATTATCCGTATATTTGTGTCTTTCTAACCAAAATGGTCTGAAATCCATCCGTGAAAGAGCTCGATCGTATAATAAATTAAAGTGAACAATAATTGGTTTGTCAACGAAACCACAATATTTTGTTGTAACAATAAAAATAAAATAAGAAACACTTCTTATATGTTTAATTAAGTTCACGCGATAAACCTATTTCTTATTGATGTAGCTTTAGAGCATTGGGTATCATGTGATCAGATAACACGTTATTGGTATGCCACATCAGCGCCACATCAGCCACTCCTAATAACACACCAATTACTCAAACATCCCTCCCTCATAACACACCACTAACACTTTATTGGGTCCCACAAAATACTCTACTAAAAATACCCACTCACTCACAATACACAAAAAAACAAAAGAAAAAAACAAAGAAGATAGCATTTGGCGTGAGCCAGTCAAATGGCTTGGGGTTACTTTGGCTCACGAATGGCACAAGTGGCGGTATAGTTTGGCTCACCAATGACACGAAAAAATGGTTGACACGTTAAATGCATTGATACCGNACCACAATATTTTGTTGTAACAATAAAAATAAAATAAGAAACACTTCTTATATGTTTAATTAGGTTCACGCGATAAACCTATTTCTTATTGATGTAGCTTTATACGCTGAGCCAAATTGTGCTTTTAGCATATCCGTAGAAAATATAGAATATCGGGCCAAATCAACGAATTGTATGAGACCCATTCATGGTTCCAGTGACTTAAATGCTTCTTTTCTGTAAAATTATTTTTCTATCGATTTGGAGAGTTACTGTCTTTTTCGACATAAATGCTCGTACACCGCCACCTTGACCTTTCCTTTTATACTCCCCCCGCAATTTAACACAAATAAAAAACACACATCTTTTATATAATAAAAGAACTACATCATTTCGGAGTATTTTTACAAAACCATTCTCATTGAAAAAAAAATTAGACCAATAGGAGAGCTCGATTTTGCCATGTAGGCGAAATCGAACAATATGATTGGTCAATAGAAAGTCAAAATTAAATTGATTTTGGTCAAACTTAATAAATTTGATGGAGAAATTTGTTTAAGAAAAAAAAAATGCATAAAAATATAGGTGTCAAATTTATGAAAACAAAAACTTAAAAAAAGAGGAAGTAATTAATATATGAAGTAATTAAAAAAAAAAACTTTGGTGGTTGAATTTTAAATAAAATATATGGAGCTAAGTGTAAAATTACATGTTTCCATGTTTTTTAATAACTTTAGAAAAAACACAAATAACCCCTTACACTTTATACCCCTTATACTTTATAATATGAAATTTGTTTAAAATTACATGAGTATTAGTATTAGTTTCAGACTTTCATATATTTAAATTACAAAATTTTGTAAATATGCGAATTTTTAATATTGTTAATTGTAGACTTTCATCCGTTAGAATATTTTTTAAATAACGACTCATGTTATTCTATTTAAAAGGTTAATTTATGCGTACACGGGTTTGAATATTAAATACGGCTAAATTATTAGTAACGGGAATATAAATATCAAATGGTAAGCACGAGTTACTGTGATATAAAAAATAAATATACGCGATTCTACTTATAACAATGACTCATGAAATTGTTATTTAAAATTTGTATATGAAAATCCATAAAAACATTTTAAAAACTTTACGGAACATATTTAACTTCATTAACACTTATTATGTGCTACTAAACTCGCACATTCTGTACAAAATTATATCAATAGTTAAAGTTAAACAATAACATCAACATCAACCTCAGCATGTCTGTCAGTTAAAAACGTTATACAAAGCTAATTATTAAGAAAAACAAATAAACACATGGGTTAGTTAGTCATTGTTTAATGTAGAAGGTGTTTTCCTTAAATTAAAAAAAAAAATGCACGCATCACAATCCTTATTTGATAACAATCACCTCCTAAATCAAAAAAAGAAATACTACGTAGATGATAGCCTAACTTTATTCATTGACGTGATGTTTCATAAAAAAAATGTAATAGTTGGCCGTTGCAAGGAATTAAAGTATGTACATGAGAATTATTAAGCAAGAATATATGGTTTTTAATCAGGTTATTACGTTACGATATTGCGATAATGTTATTGAGTTGGTAGTCACGGATGTGAGATACAACCATTCTTCTATACTTATGATTTATGTGTTAACCTCTTTGTGATTTATTTCTTAATCGATAATAATACATAATCAAAACGAAATTTTAAAAACCCTGTGCGTGCACAGGTATTATAACTAGTTTAAAAAAAATGTTTACACTTTTCAACTAATCAAATCTTTAAAGTTATTAACTCCAAACAAAAAACAAGCAGTTTAAAAAAATGCGATTACACCTTTTAACTAATCAAATGTATAATACTCATCATTAAACTTTTTTTGATTGATTGACAAAAAAAAAAGAAAAAAAAAAATTATCATTATTTTAAAACCTCTCAAAATAAAAATGAGTACTATAATACAGAAGATAAAATGCTGTTAATCCACAAATTATATGGAGTATCTAGTCTAACATTTTTTTCCCTTAACTTGAACTGTATAAAATTTTTGGATTTAAACCATGCACTAACAACTTCTTTCAAATATGTATCTTACTAATCGAAGTGAAATCGATATTTTCTGTCACCGTTACATACAAAGGACCTTTAAATTTTGTCACGACATAGTGGTACATTTTGGTAAAAATAAATAAATAAATAAATCACCACTCCATATAAAGGAGGGTTTTTTCAAATCACATCTGCACCAATTAAGTCACAATAAAACACGTGTCCATTTTATTCCCAAAATTCTATTAGCCGTCCGATCCTTTTATTATCCCGCCCAAAATTACACCCCCAATTATCACCACCAATACCGGATCTACAATTTAATTCAATCCCCCAAAATTCTTCCCCCAAATTTATTCACACATTTCATTCAATCCCTCAAAACCGAATCTCATATTCTCAGAATTGTTACCCTAAATTGAAATCACGAAAATCAATAAATCATCATAACAGCCTAATCTATTCAAAAACTTCACACACACGCCTGTGTGTTTTCTTCATCTCATTATTTTCTCTCTCCACACCATTAATACAAAAACAAAACAACTCAAATATATCTAGATTCGATCGATCTTCACAAACAACACGAATTTATCTTCTTCGATTCATCAATCGATCATCTTATCATCTCGTTTTTTCAATTAGTTAACATCAGGTTCATATTCTTCTTGTTATATTCATCCGATCAGTATTTTTTTTTTAATTTTTTTTAGCTAATTCATGTGAATAAGCTTATGAATTAGAGGAAAGGAGAGTTGTATGAATAAGCGTGTGAATTAGATGAAATTTTGCATGAATAAGCTTATAAGTTAGAGGAGAGTTAAGCTTATGAATTATTGTGACTTGAGTTTATTGTGATGAATTATATGCTAACTTAGCTTATTTTCATCACATATTGTTATTTTATAATTTTTAGCTGATTCATGTGAATAAGCTTGTAAATTAGAGGAGAAGAGAGTTATACGAATAAGCTTATGAATTAGAGTAGAGTTAT
>LBNU01022220.1:0-28399 GCA_014162995.1 Artemisia annua | reverse complement strand
TGTCAAGTAATTCCTTTCGTACGAATACTCACCAACGTATTTTTGATTAAATATAAATCTAATATATATATATATATATAAATATTTTCTTGTTCTTTCCAGAAACCAAAACCGCGAAAAATAAAATTTTGGAGGGCGGCCCCCTTAATTTTAAGGGGACCGGCAGCCAAAATAAAGGCGGCCCCCTTAATGTTTAAGGGGGCCGGCCATCTGATACTTCCAAAACGTTTTCCCTGTTATTTCTTTTGCCAAACTCTCCACTTTTCAAACATCCCTTCCATCTGCTACTGCTGTGACGAAAACCAAACCCCAAAAACTCAAAAACCAACTTCTAAATCACATAATTCGGGTTAATTCGCAAAGGGCAAATTCATCTAACACGATTACCATTACATATTTTAAGTTTTTCATAACACATTTCATCTAATTCCATCTAATTTGGTCAAAATCAAGATTATGCATGTTTTGTTAATTTGTTCAAATTCAATATTTCTTTCGAATTGGGTCTAGGATTTCCATTACTAAATGCTTCCCTTAGGATTAGGATGCATAATTAACACTAGAAACTAATAATTACAAACCCTCTTGTCAAAAAATTTTAAAAAATTTCATACACTCCTTTTCAAAATTTTTCGTAAACACATTGTTGAATAATGCTATAAAAACTTGTTAAAACTAATCATATTATGTTTTCATAACTTGTAAAACATGAAACTATATTTTTCGACTAAGTAAAAATATTTTTGTATACGATAAGAGGGTGTTTGGATTATGTCCAAATAATGTCTAAATTAAGTCATTGTAATTTTTATAAAACGTTGTCAAGATTCTAAACCTAAAACTAGTAATTCGGAGTTGTCAAGATATATAATTCATATATATATTGACATACTAGTAGCGTATGTGTCTAGTTAAGGAAGCGTTTGGTTTAGTAAGAAAAATGGTATTTTTGAGTCAAAATATAAACAATCTTTTTCGAAAACAAATCACATGCATAAGAAACTCGTAAGAAATGGCTAGTTTTACAACCTAATGTAAATCTAGTGAATTTCATGATATATTAAGATGTTTAAGGGGGCGTTTGGATTAGTCCATAACTACTTGCTAAACATCGTAAAATATATCTAGAACGAGTTAAAAATAAAAATAAGGAACATAGTAAACTACTTCTTAGGATTAAAGTCTTAGAGTCGAAGTATGTTTACGTTCCAACATACGTCTTAACAATACATACATCTTTATTTTTCTTTATATTTATTTTGGTCTTGTTGTATTGTTGTTGTGTTTAGGTGACAATGCCAAAAGCGACTACCGAAGATATCTCCCAAACCAAAAATTACATTCCAAAAGTTTCCCAACTCCCTACTACATCTCCTTCCATTGGACGTCTATATCGTCAAATTGAGGATAGAAACGTTCATGAGGGACGTGTAGTAGATCGTGCTTATTCTCAATCCGACTACATTGATCGCTTGTTTACAAGCATCAACTTCAATTGTCTCTTTGAAATCAATGAACCCATTGTCCCTCGTTTCATAGTCGACTTCTATAGCCAAGTCACGGTTCAAACCGATGATCTTGGTTTCATCACCATCTCTTTCATGATCCAACACGAATTCATTACCTTAACCCTTGATCAATTCGGTCAAATCCTCCAAATTCCCTTTAGAGGTCAATCCGTTTTCACAAACGAATGGGACCTCGAATCACTTCATCGGTGTCGTCCTACCTTTGGTCCATATCTTTCCAACATTCCTTCTCCCGACGAAATTCGTCAAATTCTTGGTTTAGAACGTGTCACCACCACTCGCAAAATCAAATCTAAAAGTGTCGAAATCTCTTCAAATCAAATTCTTCTCAAAGAATTAGGCCCCAACATGAAGCGTTGGGAAGAACTCATTCGAGAGAATGCATTCGGTACCGGAGGCCATCGGGACCACCTCCCGGCGTGCCTTGCTCATATGTTGTATTGTATCGTTGTTGAGCAACCATACAATTTGGCCTACTTCTTTATCAAACGAATTGAGTGCACAAGGAAAACTCCGAAAGCAAATCTCCCGTATGGAATGTTCCTAACTCGTCTCTATCGTCATGTTATCGAGCACTACCCCGATCTTGACGATAACATCTATGAATCCATCTATCCCACTGATGAGACGAAAAGTGTTACGCTTTTAGGGGGTCATTTAAGCCCTAATTAGTATAAATGTGATCAAATATTGCCCTAAATCGTTCCTTTTGTCATTTTAGGTACTTTTGAGAGGAATTCTGGAAAACATGCATATTTGGACGTTTTTGGAGCATAAAAGTGAAGAAAACGACAAAGTCTCAAAGAAGCTGGAAATTACAACCTGACGGCGTCAGGAGTCACAAGGTGACGCCGTCAGCAAGGATGACAAAAGAGTGGCATTCAATTATCAAACGACAGGCCAGAAAGATTTCAAGAATTTACACCTGACGGCGTCAGGTGTTAGAAGATGTAGGCCGTCACGTGTTAAGTTAAAGAGAGACGGCCCAGAGAGTTTAACAAGCTGACCACGTCCCAAATGGATCTAGGCCATTCGAGAACCCTAATGGCGGCGAGCTGACGGCGTCAGGCCCTATAAGCTGACGCCGTCCGAACTTATTTTCTATATATATTTTCCAAATTTTCATTCATTAGGTGTGGAACTTTGTGGAGAACTTTTAGGGCAAACCCTAAAGACGAATTTTCTGTGACTTTTAGGGTTTCCAACCCTTGGAACCCTAGTGCTTAATTAAAGATAAGTCACTATGACGACGTGAATTTTCCCTTGTCACTTCGAGTTCATCGAGTTTGTTTTAGAGCGACGAGAGGACGGAAGAGTGGGTGATGCGTGTTTTTGGACTTACAACAGGTTTACCTCTCGAGGGGATCTCAAGAGGCTACAACCCACCAGGCAGTGACTGACCGATGTATTATAGGATAGTGGTAAGTACGGGGGATGAATCGTTCTCATCACAGAGGAAAGTAGTGTTCGTAGGATAGAAAAAGCTAAATCTAATAGGTTAAAGTGTGGAAGGAAGATTTTTTTGTATTTTTATATTTTTATTGAAAGCCATTAAAAATTCTCGTTTTGGAAGAAGGGCGGAATTAGTTGTTAATCAACACTACCCAAGTTACTTACTTTTTGCAATATAAAATAATAAATATCTAACTATTGTGGTGTGAAAACAATATGGAAAAATGTGTTTACTTAGATTCAAACTCCTAACTATCTTTTACGTTAAATTTGATATGTGTTTACTTGTGATTGATGGAAGGGTGTATCCTAATAACTCATAGGAGTGGCATACATATCTTCTTCAATTTTATTCTATGAGTCTATATCTCGCCCTATGCCATGCATTTCTCTCTTCCNCGTCATAGTTTTCACGGTTCATCTTCTCGACAAGACGATGACGATGAGGAGGAAAACACCCATGGTGTTAGTACCCCTTCGTTCACCGAGTTCGTTGACAATTTAGAGGATCTCGACTATCCCGAGTATACAACCCCATCTCCTAGTGATCAAACCAACGAAGTACTTCATGAACGAACAACTGAGGTGCTTAGATGACAAAAGAGTTTACATGAAGAAGTTAGAGGTGGCTTCAATCCATCGGGAAGACGTTGAAGGGTATCTTCAGGAAGAAAAGGAGATGATGGAGATTCGCTTATGATTTTTGAACAATATTTATTTTTATGACATTTGGTTATGGATATTTATGTTTTATTTGTCCGATTTATATTCGGAAGTACTTGTATCATACTTGTTTTATTGCTTGGATGCTTGCGTAGGATGTTAACTTGCTTAATTATGTTTATATGATTATGATTGCATGTTTTATCTCTTAATCAGTTAATCTATATATATGTTTGCATGCTTAGCTTATGTTTATATATATGTAACATATATGCTTTACAATAGACCAAAATCAATGTGAAATGTCCCAATAGAGCTTGCTGCAAACACAAAACAGAAAATAACATTTTTCCAGAAAAATTTTGAAAATTTTTGTTTTCTGGGTCGTCAGATGGGCGGCCCCCTTAATTCATAAGGGGCGGCCCCCTTAAATTTAAGGGGACCGGCCTGTATTTAAGGGGGCCGGCCACCCATACAGTAGTTTTTACTGTTTTCTTTTGCATCTTGTGACTTCTTTTGCTAGTCTCAGCTACCATTTCCCTTTAAAACTAAACTGATTTTGGAATCTAATCATCTATTTTCAAATTAATTCCATTTCTAAACATGTTTTCATACTATATAATCCCCATGCATGTTTAAATTCACACTCCATCATCCTCAACCTTCATCAAACGTCATCCTTCCACCATGTCATCACCAAGAACCACCATCTCAAACAATGCCAAGAAACAAAAACTTGTCATTATTCCACCAAAACAACTCTTCATTGATCTCACAAATGAAGATAACACCACTCCATCACCACCACCTCAATGCTCATCTCCTAGTGCACCAAATGCTCCTTCCAAAACACCATCAACAAATGGAACCTCTACCTCATCCATACCATCAACTTCATCCATTAATGACTACATAAACACCCATCTATCTCCTCCACCAAGAGTTCCACCACCACAACCCACCATTGAAAACACATCTATTGACATCACTCTTTCATTATCACCATTAACACCTCTTGATGCACACTTCTCATCATCCCCTATCAATCCACCAACCTTTAACCCCGTCCCATGGAGCTTACTTGAAGCTCATGGTGACACTTGCCTATGTTGCATCCACAACCGAACTATTGTGTTTGGACTAAGAGATGAGATACACTACATGTTTTCACACATTGATAACATGTTGCATCAACTACAAACCACCACCACTACAACTCCACAACCACAAACAACAAACACACCTTCACCACCACCATCAACAAACACTCCTCCACCATCTCCATGTTCACCATCATTTCCACAAAATTAAACATGCTTGGTATTTTGCAAATAAAATTGGTTTAACCATTTTGGATGGCAAGCTCTAGGAGGACTTTCATATTAGAGCTTTGGTTTATTTATGCTTGCAAGCCTTCAAGGCTTTTGTTATTTGCACTACTTGTTTCATCATTAAGTTTGTTGATGTAATGTTTGTTGTAATCCTTTGATTTATAATGATTATGGTTATGTTTAGTTTCTTTTCTTGCATGCTTTATATATATATATATATATATATATATATATATATATATATATATATATATATATATATATATATATATATATATATATATATATAGCTTGTCCACTAAATATTTTTGCAAGAATTCCATATCACGATTCCTTCTATACCAAAACGAGGGGGAGTATAAGTCAAAAGGGAGCTCCCATATTAATCGGGGAAAACTTTTTGATGCTAACAAAAAGGGGAGAAAATTGATATAAACTCACGAAATAATTGTATATATACTAATTTTCGTTAATGAGTTAGATTTTGTAATCATCAAAAAAGGGGAAGATTGGTTGACATAAATAATGCATAAAAAAGTATTTATATTTTTCGATATCTTACGTTTGACATCACAAAAATGTAAAATCATTAACTAAGATTACTACGTAAAACAAGTATTAGTTAGTTTATATCATTTATCCAATTAATCACTAAGGTAGAAATAAACAGTGCTTAATCATCTCAATGATCAAAGGGGTATTTTAATTAATTATTACAAAGTTATTAATGTATATAACTATTATATAGTATTAAAAAAACACTTTTGGTAATAAAGAAAAATATTTTAATCATACTAAATATATGAATTCAAATTTTTAACCAAAATCAGTTAGTTTTTCACCAAATAAACTTTCCCCACTAAATGACAGATTTTCTGGCCGTTACAGCTGGGCGCCCCCCTTAATTATAAGGGGCGGTCCCCTTAAAATTAAGGGGACCGGCCACGCTCCTCTGTCAGAATCTGTCAGAATTTTCTCCTATAAATACCACCTTAAATATGGTATTTTTCCTCACCTTTTGCACGAAAATTTTCAGATCTAAATCTCTCTAAACATCTTCTAAAACCCTTTGATCATTAGATTATTAATCCTTGTTACAAGTGATTCAATCCCTTCTCATCCATCCACATCCTAAGTGCAAAAGAAGAATACTCCTTCAACAACAAAGTTCAAGAAGTATTGTAGTGTAGTTGTGTATATTGTGAATAATATTTGTAAAGTTGTGTTGTGCTTGTAATAAGTAGTTTAGGAGAAGTAGAAGTTGTGTAGGGAGAAGAAGTTGTGTAGTAGTGAAGTGGTGTGAAGTAGTGACGAAGTTGTGGTGTGCATAAGTTGTGTAGAAGTTGTGAAGGAGTCGTGAGATTGGTTCTAGCTAGGATTAGAACCCGACATCTAGCTTTGTGTCGTTAAGCCGGTGTAAGCGAAAGTTGTGTAAGGTTTCTCCGCCACAAGGGAGTTTGTTGACATAGTGAAGAAAACTCTCGAGTAGGTGACTCGGGGAGTGGAGTAGGAACAAGGAAGGTGACCTTGTAGCCGAACCACTATAAATCCTTGTGTTGTGGTTTGATCTTTCTAACTCTTTTCATACATTACTTATTTACTCATACTATATTAGCTTAGTTAGTTAGTAAATATATAATTGTTCATATAGTGCAAGTATTGAAATCAAAATAAACTAGAATCGAAATTTTTAAAACAAACTTGTTTTTATAAATTTTAAAACGGACGTAAAACTATTCAACCCCCCCTTCTAGTTTTCCACAGAAACCTATCCGATGGGGCCTCAGTCTACGAGATGCTTGAGCCTCCGACAGACCTTAGGATCCGAATCACTAAAGGAAAAGCACAAAATATTGTGTGAGCCCCACCTTAGGTGACGGGTTTCTAATATTGCCGCAACCAATGACAGTTGCACATGGGCATGTTTCCTACAAACTAGTAAGGACAACACAACTTATTCTCGGAGCCTTCCTACTGGCCAACAGGAACATATTCCCCTCTAACCTATCCGGATGAGATATATGGCATGACCTAGAACTTTCATAGGGATTGCCTATAAATACCAAAATCATCCTTATTTTTCAGATATGTCCTCCCTCACATATATTTTATCTCTTTAAAGACATTTCATCCACAACCCGATGACTTATTCGCACGCCAGAGCCAGTTCGCAGTGTTAACTCCTGCGCTCCGACTAACGTAATGTGTTTCTTTGTCTTATTTCAGGACATACAAGCGTTTAGAAGTATCCAATCTACTATTCACGCAAGTTATGATCAAGGGTGTAATCATTGTACGACCAGTCAAAAAATACACACAAACGAAGAAATTTAAAAGTTTTGGTATACAATAGCAAAAACAAAAGTTTACTACATAACACTCTAAGAAATAGCAAGTTAACTAATCTCCTTAGGTTTAGTAATATAACAAATTAGCCCCTAAACTCTATATTGTACTCAATTATGTCACTTTAATCTTTTATTGATAAACACTTTATCGTTAAAATTGTCTATCTAATAAATGTTTTTTCACCTACTGCAACGCATGGTCAAAATCATCTTGTTATCAACAGATATATCAATTCGGATCCTAGGTAACTACTTAAAGGATGGTCAGAAATAATGTTCAAAACTATCACGCAAATGACAAGAAAAAATCTCATTCGTTTACACGTAGGGCTGAGCATCGGGTCGGAACCGACCCGACCCGAAAAAACCGAGAACCGAATTTTATGAAAAACCGGAACCGAAACCGAACCGACGGGTCGTCGGGTCGGTTCGGTTTTCGTCGGTTCGGTTCGGTTTTGTCGGTCTACGTGTATTTTGGCATGTTTTTTGTCGGTTTTGGGCCGAACCGGACCGAACCGAACCGACCCGAAACCGAATTTTATGAAAGACCGGAACCGAAACCGAACCGACGGACCGTCGGTCCGGTTCGGTTTTCGTCGGTTCGGTCGGTTTCGTCGGTCCGGTTCGGTTTTGAACCTTCGGTGCTCAGCCCTATTTGCACGTATGCATTGAGGTAAAGTTTATTACTAACAAAGTAACAAATAACAACTTTTGTAATACAATCACAACTAAGTTTTACAAAGGGCCTCATTGCAAAAACAACAAAAGACCAAGGCCACAAACCGTCAATAAAACATTGAACCCCAAGAAAACAGTCAAACACAAACACAATTCCCCTCAAACCCCTTCCTCTCCATACCTGACCGCCTGACCTCTTAACCAAAACCCTAATTCGCAAAAAGAAACATAACCCAGAAAGCAATTTTTATAATTTGTGGGTAAAGAAAAGAAAAGATGTCAACATCATTAACAGAGGAAGAAATAAAGAGGTTGTTTAGAATAAGGAAAACAGTGATGGAGATGTTGAAAGACAGGAATTATTTGGTGGGTGAGTTTGAGATTGAGATGGATAAAAGACAATTTATTAATAAGTATGGTGATAATATGAAACGTGAAGATCTTGTTATTAGTAAGTCCTTGAAGAATGATTCCTCTGAACAGGTATTCTTGTTATCTTTTTTCGTGTCGACAAGTTCATGTTTTTATTGATTTTATTTGTGCTAATTGGTTATATTTGTAATAGTTGTGTTAAAGGGTGTTTGGGTTTGTTTTGTTAGCTGTTTATCTGCCTGTGTTGAGGTAGTATAATAAATAGGTTCTTATTTGTTTAAGCTTATCTTTGGGTTTATGAGCTTAATTGTTCGGCTTTTTTGAAATGGTTATTATGACATAACAAACTTATATAGGCTCACAAGTTTGAAAAATAATGCGAGAAATTCAGGCTTTTGAAACATAAGCTGAAATCAGATAAGCTCGTAAGCCCAAAGATAAGATTAAACAATCACCCCGTAAGTATAGGTAGGTAGTAAGCTTTTTTATTTCGTGGTGCTTATTTAAGAGGATACTAAGTAAGTTATTTACTTTCGTATGTGACCTTAAATCTTTTATGAATGGATACGTAAGCAAATACTGGCACTGTTTTTTATAGTATTAATTTGTAAATATAAGCATAAGCAGAAAAAAGGACAAGCTGTTGGGACTTTGGACTATGATTGTGAGGGACAGTTTTGTTATGATGGATAGTTGTTGCTATTTGCGAACGAATAGGATGTCAAAATATTTGAATATTTTATCATGAACTATGAGAAAGCACGTGTGTGTATGAATGGAGAAGTAGTGTAGGTTATGCAATATTTTTGGTTGAGAATCATTGTTGTAATGGTTAAAGGTGAAGGGTGAAAGGAGGTGACATATCTTGTGTATGTGTATCCTTTTAGGTGGGAGGTTAAAAACGGTGAGGGCTTGGTTAAAGGGAAGCTTGAAGTTTTGAGATTATTTATAAGACAAAAAGTGACGTCGAATTGTATATAAGAGCATAATGTAATGAAATATAAACATAATTACATTAACGCATATAGGGGAATAGTTCGTACTGATAACTTACCAAGAAAAAACAAGTGATAAACGAACTAAAAATAATTTTCATTTTGTGGCTAACTGCACCGTAGAGGAGTTATTTAGCGTATAAATTGATGCGTCGTATAGGACAGAGGATAAGCTTTTCCCATTTTGAGTGGACTCAACCTGAATATGACCATCTAACTTTGGGGGAATTCTGTCTTTTATAAAAAGAAGATAAAGTGATTCTCTTTTTGTTGAACTTGGTAATCACATTGCGCCTCACATGGGGAGCACGATAGTGACAAAGGCACACACTCTTATGTAGCCGCCTTGTCAATATTAACAGAGCGACGTGGCTGTTGGTGCCCAATCTGGCGACCAAGTTTATAAAGGATGTTTTTAATTACAAACAATTTAAACCAAGATAATCTAAATCTTTACTTCTAGGTGAAAGAATTATAACAGGGAATCCTAAGCTAGGCAAATATTGAATGTGTGTGATGTGAGGTTTTGTTTTAGGTTTTCTTACCTAGTTAATTGCCTAGATTTAGTGGCTTCTCTTTCATATATTTAGCTAGAGGATGGCGAAGAAATTATTTTGTTATCCTAAAATTTTACTCTGTGCTTGTCATTTATTCCTCAATCATTTGTTATACCAATTTATTAAGATTACAACTTTTTTCCGCATTTGACTTTGTGTTATTTATAATGTGTGCTTTTCTACCAGATCTATGTCTTCTTCCCTGATGAAGCAAAAGTTGGAGTCAAGACAATAAAGAATTATATCGAGCGCATGAAGAAGGAGAATGTTACCCGTGGAATCTTGGTTGTGCAGCAAAATCTAACTCCCTTCGCCCGGACTTGCATTAGTGAGATTTCAACGAAGTTTCACTTGGAGGTTTTCCAGGTGAGTGAAGCTTATTCCTTCTATAATAGCTACCTTTATTAGTTATATCTAGCATATATATGGAGAGTAGTTGACCATATGCGAATATGTTGTAATGATAACCGGTAATTTATAATCTATCATTCTTTTGTTGACCTGTTGATGTGAATAGAGTTCACTAGTAAATGCCTTTGGAAGCCTAGTACTATTAATTGACAAAAGATTTTCAGCCAAAACATCACGGAGATGCATGCAAACCTATTTAGAGTAGTTTTAGGAGGGCTTACTGCAATCTAGAAGTTATGTCTGTCAGTCACCTTTCGTTTGGTATTCAATTTTGTAAAGGCTGCTGTGGGTGATATATTCACTGAAAGCAGGTTTTAGGATTATGCTGCTTAATATTGTTGCCAAGGTGGAGTCCTTAACTGCTTCATTGAACTAAGGGCCCGCTTGGTTTTTAGATGGGTCTAGGATTAGAATTTGGATTTTGAATATGAGGTGATAGAAAAATTAAATAGATTTGTACATTATATATTTTTTTAAATGAATATAATATTTAAAGTTAAAGTTTTTTATTATAAAAAAATAATAAAGTACTAGTAATAAACGGTAAAAGGACTCACTGAATATGAAAAGTTGACAAGTTAGCTAGCATCCATTCAAAGCAAATGTTTGGGACTCATTCCCAATTTTGGGACCTACATTTACATACCAAACAACAACTTTCAACGTCAACCCCAAATCCAAATCCAAATCCAAAACCCGTCAACCAAACGGGCCGTAAGCATTCCTAAAAACTTCAACTTGGATTACTCAATTTGTTTCCTTAATTAGATAACTTATTCTACCTACAGGCTTTTCCAGTTCATTGTGTAACGGTATAAATGGAATCATGGAATTGTTCATTTTGTGAAGTAAATTACTATAAATTAATATAGTATTAGCATTATCATATTGGGTATCGTTTTTTTAACATAATCTGAAAGACCTAATTTTTTGTTTGATGAATTGAACTATTCATATGTCCACTTGGTCATCTCTGGGTTGCTGCTTGAAAATGTTCTATTGATAGAAGAGTACTTGATTGTCGTGCTAAGCTAATGATTTCTGCATAACTAAAAATAGAAAGAAAAAATATCATTTGTTATGGGGTCAAGCTATAGATGGATATATAGAGGGTAATGAGGATCAGAATCATAGGTAAAGAATTGATAAAGTGGCATAAACATTGGAAGTCTGATGCTTTCGGAAATCCTTATACAATTGATAGTTTAGGTCAATTGAAAGATCTTTTCGGTTTCACTTTCCATTTCTAGCCCTACTTGTTCAAGATGAGAAACTTTGAATTGGCAGAATCCAAACTTGTGTAACAGCCAGGAAGAGAGAAAAGGGAACATTATTAAAAGTGGTAGACTGATGAATATAAGCTAAATGAAAGGTTTTATATGAGGCGGGGTGGGTAAATGGTAAAGATAGGCTTGGGTAAAAGTGTGTATTATGAACTCTGGTTATGTTGGATCGGATTTGGTTGACCAGTCGTACATTTTTGTTTGTTATTATAATTTGTTGGGAAGTAATTCATTTATGACATATACAAAGGCTATATCATTAAGGTAATAATCTTGAAGCTTATAGCTAATCTTTTATGCATCAGACAGTTACGAATAGAAATATGAAATAAAACTTGAATATAAATGGGTTAATTTCACCACACTAAGCCCTGAGGCAAGTATTTAGCCAATGCAATAAAATTAAGGCCATTTTATGTAATTATGCAGGAAGCAGAGTTATTGGTGAACGTCAAAAATCATGTTCTAGTGCCTGAGCATCAGGTTCTTACAAACGAGGAGAAAAAGACTTTACTAGAGAGATACACAGTTAAAGAAACTCAGGTCAGTTCATGTTTCCTTTCTATTATTGGATATTTTTCTAAAACATGTGCCGTAACTTGATCCGTACAACATTTGTTTGCAGCTGCCTCGAATTCAAGTGAGTGATCCGGTTGCTAGATATTATGGGCTAAAGCGTGGGCAGGTTGTGAAAATCATTCGACCTAGTGAGACTGCTGGTCGTTATGTCACTTACCGATACGTTGTTTGAATCGTAAGTGATATGGGTTGTAGAAGAGACTCAGATCAACATTTGTTTTGTTGTAAACTTGTTAAATGTCGTTGGAACAAACCAATTTAATGAAGATCACCTCCTTTAAATTTGTTTGAAATTTTAATGATAATGGAGTCGGATATTGTGGCAGTTTTTCATGTAGTAATTACAGTATTGTCCAATTATTTACCTAGGTGGCCGATGTTGGTGTACCAGATAAACCATGTGTTAGTTTGTGATGCCAATAGATTTTAGTTATTTTTGGTGACATCAGATGTTAATTTGTTGCGACTTCGCAGTTCGCTAAATCTGTCTACATCTTCGATTATCTTCAAAATTTCTACCTGCTTTTCAACTCCTTGGGTCATCTTGATTGAAAAAGAAATATTTCTTTTTTACAAATCAAGTGTTCTTTAGTATTGGGTTTTTATCTTCGATCTGTCTCGAATATGTATTCTTTTTTGTACTTGCATGGTTGTTGTCGATCTGTATTTTTCTATTGTCAATTTTGACACAATATGGGCAAATTCATGTTTATTGGAGGTTGTTACGAAGCTTTAATCTGGAAACTCATGTGTTTTGGTTTCTTATAAGACCATCCACACTTTCGCGAGTTCTGATATAAACAAAATAATGCAGTTTGATCTAGAACTCAAATCCTCATGTTGATGTTCCTCTCAGTCTCCTATTCCTAACGTAATAGGGAACAATGGTGGTCACCTGAAATTTTAAGAAAAATCAAAACTGGAAAAGATGTTTCACTCTAAGTCATGGATCTGCTGAAGAGACCACATTTTTTTTTCTGATCCCATCGTGTAAGGAAGGATCGTCCATTTGCAAAACTAATTAGAATGAGTAAAAAAAAAGTGAAATGGTTAATGTTGAGGATATTATGCGATACATGAGAGACAAATGGAGTTCCCTAATTGAGAAGTAAGGAATGTGACACTGTTTTATTTAATGAAAAAGGAAGGTTGGAAAGACGATCATAGGATTAAGTGGGTATGTAAAGATTGCTGATACGAGCATCTACATTACTGGAAAAAGTCAACAACAATGACCTTTATTTTAGCCTATTTCTAAATGTTCTGTCCATGCATTTGTCCATGTAAAATGTAGGTTAAGAGTAGTGGAGTCATGTTTTCTATTTCTAGTAGTGGGTAGTCTTAAGTTGGTATCTTTCAAGTTCCTTATAATATATTTCCATTTGCATTTCGTTGAGTATGAGTGAAAAAAAAACAATTTTTTTTTTTTTTTTTTTTTTTTTTTAAGTCTCTGCGAACTCAAAGTGCCTCACTAAATCAATTTCTTAACAATGATGCTTTCAGTGGTTTGTACCACGCCTCCTAAAAGTAACCTACCACTTGAAAGGTAGCCGACTCGTTATCCAAACTTCTCACAGCCATCAGTGTACACAATTCCCAACTTGATATTATCATCGAAAAACAACAACAAACCTTAGTCCACATCTCAACCATCGCTCAAACTAACCAACAGAATACCAATACGTCTAGCACTATCAATACCACTAAACTCGACTATGGCTCAAGTTCTCACCGCGCCTTCTTCATTTCTAACCAAGATGGTAATCGACGTCGCCACCCAAGTTCGAACTAGGGGTGAGAAAAAAACCGAAAACAAAAACTGAACCGAACCGAAGTAATAACCGATCCGAATTTGTTAAAACCGAACCGAACTACTAATTCGGTTCTCGGGTTGGATTATAGGTTTGGCAGTCTGAACCGAAAACCAAACAGAAAACCGAATTCATATAAATATATATTTTTTTATGGGGAAATGATGCATACATTTAAATGTAGGCAATTGCCTACATTCTCTTTGAAAAATTTACAAAATGTACAGTTCAGTCCATGCAGTAAGCCCCTGATACATTTCAGTCCTGTCCCTACCCTTATTTACAAGGAAAGTAGGTAACTTGCCTACTTTATAAAGTAGGCATCATATCCTTTTTTTTTTTTTATATATATTTATATATTTTTTTATATATATTTATATATATATATATATACAAATACTATTACAATGTTATCTTAAAATAAACAAACCCTTTTGATGCTTGAAATATATTTTTTTTTTGCTAAATATCTATGTAATTATTAATTTTTTTAAAAATAAATAGTGAAATTCGGGTTATTCGTCTCAACCCAAGAACTGAACCAAACTAGAAGTAAACCGAACCTAACCGACCAAACCGATCAACACCTCTAGTTCGAACTCCCCTTTCACCCGTACTTGCTCTGCCTAACAACCCGGTTAATATTGTTATTTTTTTTGGTAAAGGGTTACTCTCGGTAAAATATTACTGCTCCAAAAAAACAGTTAAGTACAATGGATGTGGGTGAGTCCCACACCTCAACCCAAAAAGGCAAACCAAAAACACCTACAATGCTTAATACCTAACCTAGCATAAGATATGACATCCCATACTTATACAAAAACAAAGTAACTAAACAACCTATCTAAGCTGACAACGGAGACTAATGTCATAAACATTTGCAAACTTCAGTTATGCTTCAGTCAGGCCACAATCATCAAACTCATCATCGTCATAAGGGTTGTGGTCATATGTGTCCTCTCCCCACTGCTCCAATAAACTTTTCATGTCCCCTGCACCACTACTCTTAGAACCATCAAAATCCATAAAACTAGTAGTTTCATTATGATCATCAAGAACTTCATCATCATCACTATCCGAAACAACCAAATCCCCAACCTTAGAAAACGGATTACCTACCTTTTTTTCCATCTTTCACCATGTCAGGTGTGCTATTCAGAGTAAAAGGTGGAAGGGCATTGGACAAACTTGGGATACTTTCAAAGATATCAACGGGTCTTTCATCAACAGTAGTAGCAGAACTCACATTTCATAAAGGAGTCTAAGCACTAGGTTCTTCAAGAGCAAGAGAAATTATCCAAATCACTAAGAACACTAAAAGCATTAGACGTGTTCACCTCTTTAGCATCCTTACTTGGTTGTTTAGACAAAGACGCCTCCTTTGCATGGTCCTTGGAAGGAGAAGCCTTGGTATTCTTAGGAGCAACAGGCCGATACTCAAATTTGTTCATTTGAATAACAGTGAACTTCTTAGTATTAACTTCTTTACGCTTCACAACAGTAAATCCATCATTAGAAAGCTTCTTGGATACACCCGAATTAACATCCTTGTTTTTACCCATCCCATTGACTACACGTTTCGGGGTGGCTTTGGGACAATCATCATTTGAATGACCATAAAGCAAATAAGTACTACACCGAAGTGGTACCCACTCGTATTCGATAAGAATGTTTTCTTTTGTATACCCACTCCTATGAAGCTTTGGAACAGCCAAAACTAAATTTTCTCGAAATTCAGTAGATGCATTAATTTCTATCAAAGCTCTTGCATGGCTGCTCCGCCCCCAAGACTCTAAACACATGGTGTTAGTATACGAGTCAAGAAGCATAGGTGATAGCGTGGGTTTTGCAACCTTTGCACTTAGGTTTTACCTCTCAAGGATCTTGAGAAGCTTACAACCCCCACCAGGCAGTGTACCTGACCGATGTAGTATAGTGAAGTGGCAAGTACCGGGGGATTGATCGTTCTCTCAGGGAATAGTGTCGTTAGGCTTGAAAAGCTACTCTAATTATGTCTAAGGGTTGAGGGATGATTCTTTTTGTGTTTTTATATTTTATGGAAGCAAGTAAAATCTTGGGTATTTGGAAGAGTGGGCGGAATTAGTTGCTAGTCAACTAACCCAAATGTCTACTATTGCAATCACAATAAAATAACAAGAAAAGTAAATTGGTTGTGAAACTTATATGAGAGAAAAAATGTGTTTACTTAGATTTCCTTACTCCCTAGCTATCTTTTACCAGTTAATTGGTTTGTTGTAATTGTGTTGATGACGGGTTGTATCCCTTTAAACCATTCGTAGGGCCGTGTACGATCTTCCCTAACTCTATAAGCTCCTACTTCACTCCTATGTCGAGCCGACTTAAAGCTCCTAACATGGGATCACTAGAATTTGCTTATGCATTAAATACAACCATATAGTCGTAGTACACATCCAATTCATGTTTCTTAAGACGTTCAAGCAAGTTACCGTATAGGAGGTTAGCCAGTTTTCTTAAGCCTAACATCGACTTCACACACCCACAACAATCACAAACAAACCAACAACATGTAATCAATAGCTAGGTTTCATTAGATCTAAGCAAACACGAGAAAGACCTAGCCTAGCATGTTAATTGAAAGACAAGCATAAGATATAATCAAACAACACATAGACATATTGATTGATTTGGAAGAAGACTTATCTTTAATTAAGCATCAAGGTCTCAAGGGTGAAAAACCCCTGAAAATACAGTAAAATACGAGCTAGGGTTTATCCCTAGGGTTCTCCCAAGAGTTGCACACCAATGAATGAAAATTAGACGAATATATATAGATTTTACAATCTGACGGCGTCACGTTATAGGGTGTGACACCGTCACCTCGCCGCAAAAACTCTTCTCGGATTGCTTAGATCCACTTCTGACGCCGTCCCCCTTTAAACTTCTCTGGGCCGTCTCCTTTTGTGCTATAACGTGACGGCCTACATCCAATTACACGTGACGCTGTCACGTGTAATTCCTCCAAAATATTTCTGGGGCGTCTAGTGCAAAAATCATCCACCTTGTTGTCAAAGAGTGACGTCGTCACCTGGTAAAGCGTGACACCGTCAGGTACTATTTCCAGCATATTTTGAGACTTTGTCGTTTTCTTCACTTTTATGCTCCAAAAACGTCCAAAATGCTTCCTTTTCCAGATTTCCTCTCCAAAGTACCTAAAATGACAAAAGGAACGATTTAAGGCAATATTTGATCAAATAATTACGGATTAGGGCTTAAATGACCCCCTAAAAGCGTAACACTTTTCGCCTCATCAAATACCCTTACACTTGAGATTTGCTTGTCCCCAAGCAAATGCGCTTTTATTCCAATCAAAATATGAGCTAGGGGTTATTTAACACTAATATAAAAGTAATTACAACAAATAGTTATTCAACCCTAGTCATAACAAGCACGGAAATCATACACTAGCACCTCACAAATAGTGTTTGGATACTCTCATCTCTCGGGTTTTATAAACCTATATAACTAGATGGAAATGGAAAAATATCACTCACTACCTGTCATAGCAAATAGATTACCATAGGCTTGGGAAAGGATCAAAAACCTCCTCCACTAGGCGTAATCACCTAAGATAAACTATCAAAGAGGGCTTTTCAAGGGTTGTAACGTTAGGTGTAGGGATATGATAAACACGGTTTGGTTGGAATAAAGGGTATTTTTAGTGGTGGCAAGTTAATTATCTTGATCAAATACATGTACAATGCGGCGTTGCTAAGCCAAGACTCGACTCAACTTAAGCTAAAAAGAAAATAACATAAACATAAATAAAGATAAAATGAAGCGGGATGGTAGTCCGTATGTTTTTTCTACTTTTCTTTTTCCAATTTTTTTTTTTCGTTTTTCTTGTTTTTTCGATTTTTTTTTTCATATACTCTTACCCTACCATCCAAAATAATACATCATAGGGGCCTCGGTTCTCCCATTACACTTGAACTTTTACATACTTTACAATTAACTATTCTAATGACTCGAAATAAGATAATTGAAAAACTCGGAGTACTTTAAAATATTAACGCACATATGGGGTAATAATTGACTTCTTCCCCATTACTCCATTACATTAGTACTTTACCCATGAGTCCCAATCGTCNACACTTGAACTTTTACATACTTTACAATTAACTATTCTAATGACTCGAAATAAGATAATTGAAAAACTCGGAGTACTTTAAAATATTAACGCACATATGGGGTAATAATTGACTTCTTCCCCATTACTCCATTACATTAGTACTTTACCCATGAGTCCCAATCGTCGCAAAACAATATGTACAAGGATATGACTCGACTTAGCAACCATGTAATCAATAAGACAATTAACTATGGGTTAAACAAATGTTGTCACAATAATGCACTAAAGGTGAGCGCATAAAAGGTAGGCTAAGGCAATTTGGGTGTACATTTGGGGTGGATTGTAAACAAATTCTTCCTTTAAGTAAAATGCTTAAAGTTAGAAACGAAAAGATAGGCTCGGAGGGTGATGGACGTGGGATTGCGACCACCCAACAGGTTTTACCTCTCAAGGGATCTTGAGAAGCTTGCAATCCCACCAGGCAGTGTACCTGGTCGGTGTAGTATAGTGTAGTGGTAAGTACGGGGGATTGATCTTTCTCTCACAAGGAATAGTGTTCGTTAGGTTAGAAAAACTACTCTAAAAGGTCTAAGGGTGAAGGAAGATTATTTTTGTATTTTTATATTTTTATAAAAGCAAGTAAAATCTCGGGTTTTGGAGGAGTGGGTAGAATTAGTTGCTAGTCAACTAACCCAAAAACTACAATTGCAATAAAAATAAAATAACTAAACTATTGTGGTTGTGAAAACTTATATGGAGACAAATGTGTTTACTTAGATTTCCTTACTCCCTAACTATCTTTTACCGGTTAATTGGTGTATATATTACTTGCGTTAATGACGGGTGTATTCCTTAACAATTCATGGGGTGGCGTACATATCTCCCCAATTCTATGAGCTCTTATCTCCTCCTACAACGATGCGTAAAGCACCCAATCATAGGGATTGTAAACAGCGGCTCATGCATTAAATACTACCTTAATAACCTAGTACGCATTAGTTACATGTTTCTTAAGACGTTCAAGTAGGTTACCGTATGGGAATTTAGCTAGTTTTGCTTAAGCCTAACATCGATGGATCATTCATCCAAGACAAGTAATAACACACCAATCAACCAATAATAAATAATTAGGTTTCGTTAGATCTAATCAAACACAAGAAAAATCTAGCCTAGCATGTTAATTGAAAGACAAGCATAAGATGTAATTAACCAACACATAGACATATTGATTAATTTAAGTGAGGACTTATCTTTAATTGAACATGAAGGATTCAAGGGTGAAAAACCCTTAAAAATACAGCCAAATTCGTCTTTAGGGTTTTGCCAAAACTTGCACCAAAAGTTCCACACTAATGAATGAAAAATAGAAAAGTATATATAGATTTTACACTCTGACGGCGTCAGGTTATGGGTTCTGACGACGTCAGCTCGCCGCCATTAGGGTTCTCGGATGGCCTAGATCTACTTCTGACGCCGTCACTTGTATATGTGCTCTGGGCCGTCACTCTTTAACTTAATACTTGACGGCCTACTTCCTCTAACACCTGACGCCGTCAGGTGTAAACATCTTGTTTTCTTCATAGGGCGTCTAGTGTAATCTGACTTCACTCTTTTGTTAACGTTGGCTGACGGCGTCACCTTGTGACTCTGACGCCGTCAGGTAGGAATTCCAGCTTCTTTTGAGACTTTGTCGTTTTCTTCACTTTTATGCTCCAAAAACGTCCAAATATGCATGTTTTCCAGAATTCTTCTCAAAAGTACCTAAAATGACAAAAGGAACGATTTAGGGCAATATTTGATCACATTTACTCGAATTAGGGCTTAAATGACCCCTTAAAACGGGTACACTTTTCGTCTCATCAAATACCCTTACACTTGAGATTTGCTTGTCCTCAAGCAAATAAGCTTTTATTCCAATCAAAATATGAGTTAGGGGTCATTTAACACAAATATAAAAGTAATTACAACAAATAGTCATTCGACCCTAATCATAATAAGCACGGAAATCATACACTAGCACCTCACAAATAGTGTTTGGATACTCTCATCTCTCAAGTGTCATAGAATTATATCTCATAAATGAAAACGGAAAATATCACTCACTACCTGTCATAGCAAATAGATTACCATAGGCTTGGGAGAGGATCAATTACTCCTCCACTAGGCGTAAGCACCTAAGATAAACTATCAAAGAGGGCTTTCCAAAGGGTTGTAATGTAAGGTGTAGGGATTTGATAAACACAGTTTGGTTGGAATAAAGGGTATTTTAATGGTGGCGAGTTAATTATCATGAATAAATACATGCACTATACAATGTTGCTAAGCCAAGACTCGACTCAATCTTAAGCTAAAAACAAAATATCAAAAACTTAAAAGAAACATAAAAGGAAACGGGATGGTAGTCCGTATGTTTTTTCTACTTTTTTTTTCACATTTTTTTGTATTTTTCTTGATTTTTCGATTTTTTTTCTACATACATTCTTACCCTACCATCCAAAATAATACATCATAGGGGCCTCGGTTCTCCCCTTACACTTGAACTTTTACATAACTTTACAATTAACTATTCTAATGACTCGAATTAAGATAATTGAAAACTTGGAGTACTTTTAAAATATTTAGCACATATGGGGGTAATAATGTTGTTCTTCCCCATTACTCCATTACGCTAGTACTTTACCCATGAGTCCCAATCGTCCCAAAACAATATGTACAAGGATATGACTCGACTTAGCAACCATGTAATCGATTAGATAATTAACAAAGGGTTTAACAATGTTGTCACAATATTGCACTAAAGGTGAGTGCATACAAGGTAGGCTAAGGCGATTTGGGTGTACATTTAAGTCGGGTGTAACAAATTCTCACTTTGAGTAAGATGCTCAAAGGTCGAAACAAAAAGATAGGCTCGGAGGGGTGTACTAGGGGTATCGTGCACCAAAAATGGGTACATCGAAAAGGGTTTGGGAGAATTACTTGACCAATGTAGCCAATGTAATTATAACAAAAACACGGGTGTAAAAACAAAGGGTTAATCCTAATGCCTCTTATAATGTAGTAGATCTAACTACACGAATGTAGTCTCACTTGTGGTTTTGAGATGGTCCTAACGCAAGTTCTAGAATCTAAGTGCTACCGGTACACACATCATAGCATCAAAGATGGATGCTTTTCCTACCAATTCTATGGGCGAACCTCACATATTTGGGGGAAAATTTTTTTAGTGGTACGTTTTTTTTTTGTGCTAGTCATATAATTTCCTATCCATGAGACGCTTATTAGGACCAAGGTTTCACTTCTAAATGTTGTAAAAAAATTTAAATTGGCGCTAAAATTACCCTAACAAATATTTCTCTCGGTTTTATTACAAATTTACTATCAAACAAACAAAATCAAGCGCAATTGTATTCTCTAAGGTGTCTTCATTTACCCCCCTTACACTTAAACCGAACATTGTCCCCAATGTTCAAATAGAAGATGTAAAAGTAAATAAAATGAAAGAATGAAATCAAATACTCCCCTGATTCGTTTGATGTGGATAGTGAGGTAACATGGTTAGATCTTCTTCCAAGAAAGATGAACGCTCAAAGCTTCCCTTCCAAAATATAAATCATCTTCTTGTCCAAAATAACCTGTTAACCTGAAAAAAAAAAAAGGCCAACCTCGCATAAAATCGGCGGTATAATCTATAATAGGATATAATGCTTGTGGAATGAATATTTTTGCAGAATTCCTGGAGATTATAAGTTAGAGAATTAACAAAACTTTTTATGTTTCCGGAAGAAAAACAAAACTTTCAAAAATTGCAGAAAATTATTGCCTGACGCCGTCAGGTTGTAATGCCTGACGCCGTCAGAAATGATCTGACAGAATTCTCATGTTAAGTTTCCGGAAAAATTCTGGAAAAACTAGAGCTTACTTCCTGGAATTCCTGCAAAAATTCATTATGACTCGATACAAGCATTTGACTCAAACAAATACTAATATGTATGTTAATTTACATTGTTATGATTCATGTTCATTCGTTCTTATAAACCGATTTAGATTTCCCTTACACTTAGCTTTTGCAAAATACCTTTATATGTAGTTAAGACGAAGTTAAAAACAAAATAAAGCATTTTCACAAGTTAGTTTGAATCATGAATCAATAACAAGAAATATCATACATACGGAAACAAATAAAATCAAATAAACAAACAAATAAAACACACAAAGCTTGGGTTGCCTCCCAAGAAGCGCTTTTCTTTATTAACGAGTCTTGTAGCTAGACTCAAAGTCACCGTACCTTACGTGACTTCATCGTTGGTCTCGGTTTCTAGGTCATCCTCTTGTCCGGTTTTATAATCCGGTCCTAATTTCAAACAATCCTTGTAGAAACCGAATATCCTTTCCATGACATAGTCTACTCCCCTACGTCTATCCTCATCATTCCTATAGTAGACCGCTTGTTTAAGCTCCTTTTCAACGTTTGACAAGTGTTGGAATTGCTCTATCTTATATGGCATTTGGTAGTTCACTTCATCGGTCTCATCCTTAAATTTAACTATCCCTAAGGAAGGTTCATAAGTCATTCTAGAGACCTCAATAAACGGTTTTCCCAAGACTACTTGAGTTAAACTTGCATCGACTATTGGGCGGATATCTTCTACAATCACAAAGTCGGTGACATAGGTGAAGTTCCCTACATAAACCGGTAATCCCCTAACTCTTCCCGTGAAGTTACTAATCCATCCCTTATCGGGGAATACCCTATACCTAAGTTGATTTTTCATTATCAAGTTGTATTGGGCTCTAGTCATGATGTTTATGGGCGATCTAGGGTCGATGTAAGCTTTCCACACATGCAAATGTCCAATGTTGCATGGTATGTTGAGATTAGAAGGGTCGCCCGTTTTGATAATCGGGTTACCTAGGAAGTATGGTGTCTCGGAGTCATCGAATAAATCCTTATGGTATGCCCGTTCTTCTCTAGTTGGTAACTTATTGAAGTAGTCCTCTCCATCATCTACTTCTTCAATCTTGCTTACCCTACTTTCCTTATCTACCTCGACTTCCTTAACTTCATCCTTAGGTTCATTATTTTCCTCACTCCTATCAATTGGTCTAATAGTGACAACGTTGACGAAGTGGACATGTTTGGATGAAGAAGGGTCCTTGATTTGGGGTCCGCTATTAGTGGTCCTAGCGTCCTTATGTGGAGGTGATAGCACTTGGTTGGTAAGGGCCTTCAATAAGTTGTCAATCTTATTGGTCATCTCTACTTGTTGTTGATTAAATTCGGATGTGAATTTAGCTATACGAGCTTCTTGAGATGCCATAAAATTGGACATCAATCCTTCAAAGTTATTGGTACTACCATAGTTGTTGGAAGGATTATTGTTGAAGGTACGGTTCGAGGAAGGACCGTTGGGTTGAAAACGATTAGGTGGGTTGGAAGAATTGTTTTGGGGCACGTTTTGGTTTGACTTCCACCTAAGGTTTGGGTGATTTTTCCATGAGGGGTTGTATGAATCACCGTAAGGGTTTGGCTCGGGTTTGAAAGTGTACCACTTGTCTCCCGCTCCGTCGGTACGCGAGGATGCGTAGTCCGCAAAAGCTTGTTCGGGGAGTTCCATGCAATCACGAGTGTCGTGGGGACCACTACATAATTCGCACGAAGAAGTGATTTTATTCACTTGGCTTGAAGGTTTAGGAGCCTCGTAGGATTTCATAAGAAACTTGACTTGGTCTTCAAGTTCTATGATCCTACGGTCGGAAGTGCTTGAATTATTCGAAGGCAAAGATATTGCCTTGACCGTTTTATTCAAATCACGGGGATCATTCCAACTTTCGTTGTCATATAGAGCAAGATCTTCTAGGAGATCCCATGATTGTTCCGCACTTAGATCACGTAGCTTGCCACCGGCCGCTTGGTCAATGGTTTGCCTCGTGGGGAGATTGATATGGTCATAGAAGATTTGGACTTGGAGCCAAAGGTCTATGCCATGATGAGGGACTTTTTGGAGTAAGTCCTTGAATCGAGTCCATGCCTCGTAGAGGGTTTCGCCTTGGCGTTGTTGGAACGCCAAGATATCATTCCTTAGCTTGGTAGTTCTCCCCGGTGGGAAAAATTGAGCAAGGAAACGAGTTGTGAGATCGTCCCAAGAGGTGATGGATCCTGCGGGAAGTCGCTCAAGCCATTGACTAGCTTGGTCCCGTAGAGAGAATTGGAAGAGACGCAATCGGGTCGTCTCTCGAGTTGCAACATCAAGGTCTATGGAATCTACGATTTTGAGGAAATCCTTGAGATGTTGGTTTGGATCTTCGGAACGAAGTCCATGGAATGCGCATCCGCTTTGCACCAACCGGATGGTGTCGGATCGCAAGGGAGTGACATTGGCTCCTTGAGTGAGCTCAATGGTGTTTCGATAGCCAAGGTGGCTAGGTCGGGAATACTCTCCTAAGGTGCGGGGTCTAGGAGGTTGGTTTGGTTGTGGTGGGTGGTTTGGTTGAATTAGGTTGTTGGGATCAAGGATGTTACCACCTTCCATGATGGCGGATGGTAAAGATTACGAACAAAAACACGAAGAAAAAGATAGACTAAAGAAAATCCTAGAAAAAGAAAATAAAAATCTCACTAGAAAGGAATCTAGTGAGTAGACCTAAAGAAATAAAAATTCTACCTAAACAATAACTATTCCCCGGCAGCGGCGCCAAAAACTTGATGCGTGGTTTTGTGACCTTACAACAGGTTTTACCTCTCGAGGGATCTCAAGAGGCTTACAACCCCACCAGGCAGTGTACCTGACCGATGTAGTATAGGATAGTGGTAAGTACGGGGGATTGATCGTTCTCTCACAGGGAATAGTGTTCGTTAGGATAGAAAAGCTACTCTAATAGGTCTAAGGGTGGAAGGAAGATTCTTTTTGTATTTTTATATTTTTTTGAAAGCAATTAAAATCTCGGTTTTTAGAGGAAGGGCGGAATTAGTTGCTAGTCAACTAACCCAAGTTTACTACTTATGCAAATTAAAATAAAATAAATATCTAAACTATTGTGGTTGTGAAAACAATATGGAGAAAATTGTGTTTACTTAGATTTCATTACTCCCTAACTATCTTTTACCGGTTAATTGATATGTGTGTTACTTGTGTGGATGAAGGGTGTATTCCTAATAACTCATGGAGTGGCATACATATCTCTCCAATTCTATGAGCTCTTATCTCGCCCTATGCCATGCACGGCACAACCATAGGGGTTGTAAACAGTGGCTCATGCGTTAAATACTACCTTAATAGCCTAGTATGCCTTGGCTACATGTTTCCCAAGACGTTCAAGCACGTTACCATAAAGGAGGTTGGCCAGTTTTCTTGAGCCTAACATTGATGGAACAATCATCCCAACAAACAACAACACACACCAATCAACCAATAATTAATAGTTAGGTTTCATTAGATCTAAGCAAACACAATAAAAATCTAGCCTAGCATGTTAAGTGAAAGACAAGCATAAGATGTAATTAACCAACACATAGACATATTGATTAATTTAAGTGAGAACTTATCTTTAATTGAACATGAAGGATTCAAGGGTGAAAAACCCTTTAAAATACAGCCAAATTCGTCTTTAGGGTTTTGCCCAAACTTGCACCAAAAGTTCCACACTAATGAATGAAAAATAGAAAAGTATATATAGATTTTACACTCTGACGGCGTCAGGTTATGGGTTCTGACGCCGTCAGCTCGCCACCATTAGGGTTCTCGGATTGCCTAGATCTACTTCTGACGCCGTCACTTGTATATGTGCTCTGGGCCGTCACTCTTTAACTTAACACCTGACGGCCTACTTCCTCTAACACCTGACGCCGTCATGTGTAAACATCTTGTTTTCTTCATAGGGCGTCTAGTGTAATCTGATTCTACTCCTTTGTCAACGTTGGCTGGCGGCGTCACCTTGTAACTCTGACGCCATCAGGAAGGTTTTCCAGCTTCTTGTGACTTTGTCGTTTTCTTCACTTTTATGCTCCAAAAACGTCCAAATTAGCATGTTTTCCAGAATTCTTCTCAAAATTACCTAAAATGATAAAAGGAACGATTTAAGGCAATATTTGATCACATTTACTCGAATTAGGGCTTAAATGACCCCTTAAAACGGGTACACTTTTCGTCTCATCAGAGGGGTGTACTAGGGGTATCGTATACTAAAAATGAGTACAACGCTAAGGTGTGGGAGAATTACTTGACCAATGAAGTCAATGTAATTATAATACGGGTGTAAAACATGGATTATCCTAATGCCTCTTATCATGTAGTAAATCTAACTACACGAATGTAGTCTCACTTGTGGATTCGGGATGGTCACTAACGCAAGTTCTAGAATCTATAAGCTACCGGTATACACACAAGCATCAACAATGAATGATTTTCCTAACAATTCTAGGGGTGAACCTCACATATTTGGGGGAAAATTTTTTTAGTGGTACGGTTTTTGTGCTAGTAATACAATTCCCTATTCTTGAGACGCTTATTAAGACTAAAGTTTCACTTCTATATGTTGTAAAAAATTTTAAATTTGGCGCTAAAATTGCCCTAACAAATATATCTCTCGGTTTTATTACACATCTACCATTAAACAAAACAAAAATCACGCGTAATAGCATTTTCTAAGGTGCCTGATGAGACGAAAAATGTTACGTTTTTAGGGGTCAGTTTGAGTCCTAATTCGTATATTATTTGATCGGATTTCACCCAAAGTCGTTTCTTTTCTCATTTTAGGTACTTTTGAGGAGAAAATCACAAAAGAAGCATTTTCGGGGGTTTTCGGAGTGAAAAAGTGCGGAAAACAACAAAATCTCAAAAGACCCTAAAGTGCACAGAAGGTGACGGCGTCACACGCTTCAACGTGACGACGTCAGGAACCAATGAAGTGAAGAAATTGGAAGTTACTCATGACGGGCCAGAGAGTTTTTGGCCTAGTCTGGTGACGGCGTCAGGGAAGGCCGTCAGATCTGGAACAAGGCGGCGTGACGACGTCAAGAAGGCCATCACAAAACCCTAATCGTCGGCGTGATGGCGTCACACCTTGGGCTGACGCCGTCAGCCCGTATTTTCTATATATATAGGACGAATTTAATTGTTTTAAAAGAGGAACTTGGTGGAGAACTTAAGGGTTAAACCCTAGCTCGTGTATTACAGACCTTAGAGGGTACTTTTACCCCTCTAACTTGCATATTTAATCTAAGATAAGTCTTCATTCAATCCATACAATATGTCTATGTATTGTATGATCTATGTTTGTGCTTTTCTTTCCTTTAACATGCTAGGCTAAATTAACTTGTGTTTGCTTAGATCTAATGAAACCTAACTATTGATTATCATGTGATGTGTATGTTGTGATTGTGATTTGGGTGAATGTTTCATCTACGTTAGACTTAAGAAAAATGGCTAACTTCCTATATGGTAACAAGCTTGAACGTCTTAGGAAACGTGAATCGTATGTGTGTTAATCGATTTTAAGGTAGTATTTCATGCGTAGGTTGCTATCGGTGAGCTTATGATAGGATACTTGACGTATCGTCATAGAGTGAGGTAGGAGCTTATAGAGTTAGGGAATTGAATGCACTCCCTACGACTTGTTAGGAATACACCCGTCATCCACGCAAACTCAACATACTAATTACATGGTAAAAGATAGTTAGGGAGTAATGAAATCTAAGTAAACACTACTTTCCCCACCATTGTTTTCTCAAAACTTTAATTTAATTGCATAAGTAGATAACTTGGGTTAGTTGACTACCAACTAATTCCGCCCACTCCTTCAAAAACGAGATTTTACTGCTTTCAAAAAAAACATAAAAATACAAAAATAATCATCCTCCACCCTTAGACCTTAATTAGAGTAGTCTTTAACCTAACGAACACTATTCCCTGTGAGAGAACGATCAATCCCCCGGTACTTGCCACTACACTATACTACATCGGTCAGGTACACTGCCTGGTGGGGATTGTAAGCCTCTTGAGATCCCTTGAGAGGTAAAACAAAGTGCGTAAGCAATCCCTACGCATCAGGGTCCTAAGCTGTTTTGCTCAGAAGCCATTTCTGTGATCTCATCGAAATTAGCATGAATAGTCTCCTGAATTTCCCTAGTACGACGGTTGTAGATTCAAAATCCTTTTGAGTTTTCACAATATCCAATGAAGATACCGACATCAGCCTTTGCTTTAAGTTTACCAAGATCATCACGATCATTATTTGGATAGCATAGAGAACCAAATACATGAAAGTGTTGAATGTTAGGCTT